>CAUYTI010104574.1:0-10106 GCA_963575145.1 Galago senegalensis
TTGTGGAGGGCGCCTGTGGTCCCAGCTACTTGGGAGGCGGAGGCAAGAGACTCGCTTGAGCCCAGGAGTTGGAGGTTGCTGTGAGCTGTAATGCCAGGGCACTCTACCCAGGGGGACAGCTTGAGGCTCTGTCTCAAAAAAGAAAAAAAAAGAAATCAGTTGAGGCTAAATGACAGGAAATCAAGTACATAAAACTAACCCTCAACTAAGGTGGTCAATAAGATGATGAAAGTCAGCTGTACCGCATTTGCCCCTCAGCAGAGTGAAGGGACAGCATCTCTTCCATTAACTGACCGTCTGTTTTCCAGCTTTCCTATGGCTGACCAAGGGCCAGCAGGGTTGGGAGGATTCAGTTCTTTCCCTTGCCCATACCTTGATCCTGAATATCCATGGTCTGCCTTTGCCTGTGAAAGGACTTTGGTCCCCTTCTGCCAACCTCTCCAGAAGCAGTTCCTTCCACTAACGGTTAAGACAACAAATAGAGCAGGCAGAGGCAGCAGCACCTTTGGACTGTGTCCTGACCTTCCTCAAAGTAGGAAAGGCTGCTTCCCCCCAGACCGCTTCCTGCCCACACTCCCGCCACTGCCCCACCTCAGCCCGCCCTCCCTCTCCCCATGCTCCTGCTGCCCGCCAGCATCCATCACCCTCCTAGGTGTGCTCTGTCACTCTATGTAACCAGATTGCACCTTCCTCATTCTTTTCTCTTTCTCTTAATTTTAACTATGCATCTCTTTGTTCTTTTAAGGCATCTTAGCCATTTCATTTTACTAACTTTTTATCAATTTTTAATTTTTTTCATATTATCATTTTATTTCTAACTGCAATGCCATGCTGCACTTTAGTCCCTCTCCCGCTTTCTTAATTTTTTGTTGTTTAATATTTCTCTCTTCTATTATTTTTGGGTTTTCAAAAACTCTTTAGTGCCATTTAAAATTATTTAACAATGATAATGACATCAAGGAAAAGTAGATTAAAAAGGGAAATTACTCATGATTCCCGTGAACAGTGTGTATTTGCAACTATATAGAATATTCTATTTTCCTTATATGCATTGTGCGTGTATCTTCTCTTCTTACCTATTTCCCAAGGCAAAAAGGAACCAGCAATAAGAATTTGTGAGCACAGTTAATAATAATGTTTTATATATTTAAAAATTGCTGAGGTGTAGCTTTTTATCGTTCTCACCTCAAAAAAATAATGGTAAGTTAGTAAGGTGATGGATATGATAATTAACTTCAATTGAATCTTTCTGGATACTACAATGTACAAATAGATCAAAACATCACATCTTGCCCCATCAGCATACACAGCTGGGCATGCGTGTGTACTCCTAACACCTTGGGAGTTCTAGGCAGGGGAATAGCTTGAGCTCAGGAGTTCAAGATAAGCCTGAGCTGATCTTGTTAAGTTCTTCAGAAACCTTATGTTTACTTTTAAAGAATCCACATTTCTACAAACAATTGGCCAGGTGTGGTGGGGTGAGCCTGTACTCCCAGCTACTTGGGAGATTCACTAGAGCTCAAGGATTTGAGGCTGCAGTGAGTTGTGATGATGTCATTGCACCCTAGCCCGGGCAAAACAGTGAGTCTCTCTCTCCACACACACACACACACACACACACACACAATTATTACCTACCAATTAATTTTCTTTCCGAAAAATACTTTGAATCCTAATACTGGTTGAAATGGCCCATGCAACATGATGAGCTGGCAGGGAGGAGGAGAGAACAGAACATTTATGGAGATATTATCATGAGTAGTTTAAGAGTCTCCACTTCAGACAGTTTGTGTTTGAAGTCATGGATTTCAGCCTCCATAGTTGTGCGTATATCAGGAAATGACACAAACATTAGCAAAATGCAACATAGAGGCTGTGCCCTGCTTTGGACCCAGGGAACAGAAATGACACCAGTATAATTTGCGTCTTGGGAACAAGCTCAAGTCCAGTGCTTTCTTAAATCTACTGCTTATCCAAAGAGATAACTCCTCATTTTGATGCCAGGGGTGGACAGGATTTTCAAAGTTCTCACAAAGTCAGATTCTTCATTTCTTGATTGTCCTAGAATTTCAGAGATTAGAAAAATAGGTTCTTTGGCACTCCTCAGGTTTAGTCTCAAAGAGTTTAACCAGCATTCACTCTCACTCGTTTTTTCAGAGGCTCTAGGTGAAAATCATAGAGACCAGTGTGGAAAAACACAGAAGTCTCTGGGAACCAGCCCAACATACTCGTGGACACAGCATTGCACTTGGGTTTCCTAAAAGGGACACTGGCTTCATTGGTCCCTCATTACCTCACTGCCCTCATTTCCCACACTTAGTTCATACAATTTTCTCCCTTCTTGAATTTTATGGGTAAATACTTTGGAGAACAATTTGGCACATATGTTACCTAACTAATTAACTAATCGATTGCTGCACAAATAAATGAATATGGATAAACTTCTGTCCCTGTAATTACTGAGCTTTCTTAGACATTCAAAACTCAGCGATAAGCATGGGAAGAGACTAGAGTCTTTATTCATGTTAACTTTACTGCGTTTTTATGATAAATGAGTCCTTTTATGATGCCATGCTTTATTTTAGTTCCCTTTCTTTTTTCTTTTAACTTACCCAACTTCCATTCACCACCTGTCTTCAAAGTATAGCCACTTGTTTGGCATGAAGCCTATTTGATAGCATTGTGTTGTTAGTATGTGCTTTTAATTGGTATAATTGTACTGTTAGATATATTTTATTCATTTTATTACTGGTTTTTTTCCTACTAACTGCTGTATTTATAACATGTTGCTATATTGATCTAGTCTTCGTTCTAACTTTGAATTTGTTTTCTATTGCTGCGGTAACCAATTACCACAAATGTAATGGTTTAACATAACACGAATGTTTTCTCTCATAGTTCTGGAGGTTTGAGATGCAAAATGGGGCTCACTGGACTCAAATCAAGATATTGGCAACATTGTGTTTTTCTGAAGGCCCCGGGGGGGGGGTCTCGTCACTTGCCTTTCCCACCTGCTAGAGATTACCTACTTTCTCTAACTCACAGCTCCCTCCCTCCCTCAAAGCCAGTGCGGCCACCTGAGCCGTACTCATACTCACACTGTGTTTCCTGAAACTTCTGCCTCTCTGTTCGCCTCTTACAGATGCTTATGATCCCATTGGGGCTATATAGATAACACAGGAGAATCTCATAATTTTAAGATAAGCTGATAAGCAAACTCAATTTTATCTGCAACCTTTATTCTTTCTGCCAAGTAACATAATATATTCAAGGATTCCAGGGAGAAGGACATAGAGATCTGTAGTCATCGTTGGGGGGCCATTATTCTGTCTCCCCTAAATGGCACTGTATCTCATAGTTTTCATCTGCTGCATTTTTATTTACTTTATATACCTTTTCTATCTTAGGGACAGTGGCCTTGTCTCTACTAGGTACCATGAAAAAGAATATTATATGTTGTGTTGTACTAATATTATATAGCATGTGTTATATTCCATAGCATAAATGTGTCACACATGTACATAGAGAAATGTGTAAGTAAACACATTTGAAAAAAATAATTTAAAAATGACAATGTAACAACGAAAACTAATACAAATTAAAAATACAGGGTGTCCATAAATAATAGAAAATATTAAACTATTTTAAATTGTACATGTAATTTATGGATACCCTGTATAGTATAACAATTATTTACAAGGCACTGTAAAACAATGTATTAGGCATCATAAGTAGATGTGATTTAAAGTGCACCAGAGGGGATGGGAAGGTTAATGGAAATACTATACCATTTCATATAAGGGACTTGAAAATTCACATATTTTGGTATTTTATAAGGGACCTGTAACCAATCTCACACAGACATCAAGGGACAAACTTTGCACGTATGCACGCATGTGTGCGTGTGTGTGTGTAAAACCTCCCATTGTTTGGTCACGTGTGTGTATATTTAATATTGCCGGATTGCTTTCCAGTCTGCAACCATTACCCAAGCACGAGCCTTCCTGACTCCTCACAAATCCACCAACAGTTGCTACAATGGTTTGAGCATTTCTCCACTATGTTTTGGACTTCAGAATTTTTCCTTTGCAACTTTTCTGTTCTTTTTCTTTGCCCATGTTTAAATCGAAAGTTCTGTCTTTTCCTTGTTGATCTATACTAATCCCATGAAATATTTTATAGACTATTCTTTTATGGTGATATTAAATATGGCAAAATTTTCTCCCTATAGCCTTATATGTCAATGAGATTTGCCTATAATGCCCTTTGTTGGACAGAAATACTATTTTGTAACATAGTCAATTCTTCAAATTATCACCTTTGATTCGTGCTTTTGATTTTGCTTAAGAAAACGCCCCTTCCCTATTATCACAGATACATTTTCCTGTATTTTCCACTATAAACTTTGTATTTTCACTGTAACACTTAACTTCCTTCAATCCATTAGAAAGCCATCTCAGTCCATGCTGTCAGGTGAGAATTCAGTGTTCACTTTTCTCTAGGTAGCATGATGATTTCCTCAACGTCATCTACTTAAGAATTAAGTGCCTTTTAGCCATCAATTTGTAGTGCCAAATATGTAATTTATTAAATCCACATTTATAAATGCATGTGGTTCCAAGTTCTCCACTGTATTCCCATTTTTTCCCCATCTGTTCTTGTACCAATACCGTGCCAGATCCATTTGTATGGCTTTTAGTTGGTCTTAATATTTGAAAAAGCAAGTCACCTATATACTTCCATGAAAACTTCGACAGCAAGTTTATGCGTGTGTGTTATTTGTGTTATTTGTATGTGTATATGTGTTGTTTCGTATGAATGCTTGCTTACCTGTAACATCTCCCCAGACAGAGGCATCTGCTGTGTTCATGAATAACAAATGTAATTTGTCTGAGGATCCTGGTTTATTCTATTTTTTCAACTGTGCTGAACTTGTTTTATTTTCTTAATTACTCTAAGGTAGCAATCATAATAATTTTAACTGTGAGATACAGATTCTCTTTATACGGTGCCAGATATTCAGATGCACATAGAAGCCCATGGAAAAATAAATGTTTAATTTTATGTCTGAACATTTTGATGCAGTTCTGTCTGTAAGGATAGTTTTATAGATAGTTAAGATGGCTCACATGGAGATTTTTCTTCATTGTATAGTGTTCATTATTTAATGACTGTCAGCATTTACACAAACTGTAATAAATAGAAGTGACAGAGGACAGTAGTTAAGACGCAGAGCTCTGGAATCAGCCAGTACAGTTCAAATTCTGGCTCCATCAGTTTAGCTGTGTGACCCCAGACCAATTGCTGAATGTTTCTATTCCTTTCTTTCCTGGTCTGTAAAATGTAGGTAACTTGAGGATTTCTGTAAGCATTCAATTAGATAATCAATAGCAAGTACTAAGCAAATAGAAAATGTTAAATTTAGCCATTATTATAAGTACACAGTAAACTAAAATAATTAAAATCATGTATTATAAAGTTTAGTTACGATTTAAGTTTTTCCATCTCAAGTTAGACAATAATAATATCGTTCGAATGCTTCATATCATATCATAACGGGTGTAATTGTTCTTTCAATATAGCAATATGCTCCTTTAATATCTTGGTATGCGAAGGGTTTTGAATTTTCTTAAAGCCATGCTATTGTAGAGATATTAAATATTTGCATTGGCTTACTTGTATATTCTTATAGGAAGGAATCATCTTTCTCTCTCTTTGGTCAAAGAAGATGAGAACAAATAAGAAAAGTAAGATGCTCAAACAAATAAGAGCAAGTGGCCTTAGAAACCCACAACAAAGTTGAGAAGCTTCTGAAGCTGGTCTATTCCTTTTTGATGAAATTTTTTCAGATGTGCCCAGATTTTGTTTTTCTTTAAGCCTTAAAGTAGGTGCAACTGACTAGATTTAGAAAGGCTACGTAAGTTCTTTATTTATAAATAGCTCATTTTATTAGGTATATTAGTTTCCAATTGTTCCTTAACAAGTTACTGCAAATGGGTGGCTTTAAAATAATATGAATTTATTCTCTTACAACACTGGAAGCCACAAGTCCAAAACCAGCTTTAATGGGTCAAAGTCAAAACATCATTAGGGCCGATTCCCTTCTACAAGACCCAGGGGCAATTGGTTTCCTTGCTGTTTGTAGCTGGAAGCCAGCTACATTCCTGCTTCAAATCACCCCAGCCTCCAGCTTCCATCATCATGTCTTCTGTTTCTCCTTCTCTCTACCTCTTTTACCAACACTTTTAGGTTGGTAGTACTTTTAGGACCCACCTGGATGATCCAGAGTGATCTTCTCATCTCAAGATCCTTCACTTTATTAGATCTTCAAAGTTCCCTTTGTCATTTAAGTTAACATTCACAGGTGCCAGGGAGTAGAGGATATCCTCGGGGGCCATTACGCAGCCACCCACACCAGCCTTATTTCATAACACATAGTTTCTCATTATTTCAGTGTATGCGCTCACTGATAATTACTATATACCTGTTATAAACATGTTTCATATACACTGGGCTACAGTGGAATGATAAATTTGTGATGGAATACTTTTGAAGGGGGGCAGAGGAGTGACCACTGAATATGGAAATATTCTTTAAAACTTCTTTCACTTTTATGGACTTCCAATCAGTTCTTCACAATGTATTCTTTATGTTATAACATCACCTGAATGTTAAACACTTGCCAGTCTTATCTAAATGGCGGGACTCTCAGTCCATTACGAGCCTGTCTTTTATACCCATGGTAGAATGGATTCTTCAGTTCCAGGCCTGGATTCCACCCTCACACTGATTTATAAGCCCTTCCCCAAGCCCAATTTACTCCAGGGAGCAAACTTACCCTCTACCTTTAGCCTTGGCTCAGGCTGGTATGACCAAGTATTCAAAGGATTTTATTTTTAACCATTTGTAAATTCAACCTTTGAGCAGCATTATTGAGAACATCAGTTTACATCAAAATAAGGACCAAGATGATGATTTATTCTACTGGCCCAAGTTATCACTACATATAAATTAAGTGCAATGTCAACAGCATATATATTCTATATATTCATAGCCCACAGACGCTGACTTCTCCTATCATTAAAGATAAAAATTCTTTATCATTTAAAGCCCTAATTCATCATTATGATTATTACATATTAATAAAGCAGTTTCATACAAGTAGTGTAAAAGAGCATTAGGAATTTGAAATATCAAATCCTAATATCCTTAATATCCATCACTTGGATTTTAAGCCTTTATTTGGTTCTTTTTACTCACCAGAATTTTTCAGTCTGCACGAGATTCTGTGATGTTGATTTCTTTCTCAGAGACCAATTATTACCCTGTGGAAGGAAAAGGAATATTTGGAAAGAAAACAGGGTGGGAGGGGGAAGGGAGAAGCTCTGACTATTGGTCTCAGACCATAACCTAGAAGTGGTACAGGTATGGACGGTGGAGATAAAATTAAGGAGTTTCTTCTAGTTGAACTGGCATGGAAAGAGGAAGATATGGCAAACTGGGCACACCAGAAGATGTTAGAGTAGTAGGAAATGTCTTTGGTCCTAAATGTTTTCATAGAATTTTTTGAGGAAGGCAGAGCACTTAGTTAAATAATATGCTTAGTATTAGGCAAGGAATTTCAAAAACATCATACATTTGAATTCATTGCCTCTCTATCTAAGTCTTTTTTTTTTTTTTCTGGGTCCAATATAAGCCATAAGCATGTTTCTACCTTCAGTCAAAACCCAATTCCACTGCTCTACTCCCTGGGTAATTCCTTTCTACTCTTTCCTCATTTGGTTGTATCATTCATTTCATTTAAATATCTTAAATGGAACACAATGTTTCAGGTGTGGAAAGACCATAATCAAGTAGACAAACAAGGATACTGACCTTCTGAAACAGGACACACTTGTACCCGTCACGCGAGCTCGAAATAGGGCCTCCCATGTTTCACACTTCCTAAGACCCAAGCTGGGAACTGTTCACGTGTTTTATCTCATTATTCCCTTACTCCTAGGTATCTTACCAGATTGCATCACATTTGCTGATTTTTTTTCTTTTTCCCTGGAAGAATATACATTCAATGTGAAGAACTTGGAAAGCAGGAGATGCAATGAGGGAGGCAGGGACCAGATGGGGAGAGCAGATTAGTTATCAGTTTGTGATATGCTTCAAGGGGATACCAGGCCAGCACGGCTGGAAGCTGCATACCCAGTGATTCATTTCATGCACTCATTTCTTTGGTAAAATAATTGTCTTGTTGCTGAAAGAAGTGAAAATGTAAATTTTACTTAGAAGGACTGAAGTTTAATATGATGCCTTCTCTGTAATAAAATAAACTCAGTGAGAATTAAAACAACTGCAAAATAGGGGAATTTGAGAAACGAACCGTCTCTAGTTTCCCGATTATTTATAGAAGCCAACCGGATGCCTATCACACCTCCAAAGCCCGATATCTGCAAGCTGGGGCTCTTCTCTGCATTGAACCAGCCCCCCTTTTTGTCATGCGTAATTTTTCAGTGGGGTTCAGAACTTAATGCAGACATGGAGGATGAAGATAGGACACAAACAGGGAGGCATGCCATTCCACATGTAGTGGAGGGATAATTATTCTTTGTGAATTTTGCCAGCTCTGATAAGCAAGAGGCCCGGATCCTCATTTACTTCTTCACAGACCAGCTACTACCAGAGAACACCTCGACTCCCAGCCCTGCCCCAGACCATTCACTGGTTACTCCTGGGCTTCCCTGGCGCTGTTGAGGCATGAGACCTGTGGGATTTAACACAGTGCAGAGTGAACCAATGAAATAAAGGAGCCAGCACCTGCATTCTTCTTCCCCCTCCACTGACAAACGTCCTGAGATGCTGGTGTTAATGTGGCCTCACAGATCCGATAATCAGTTCTGCTTGGAACCAAGCAGTGACCCGATGGCTGAAACACTTTCCTATATTTGCTCTTCCAGCTTTCCTGCCTCACTTCCCTTGCTCTTCACTTCTCATCACCTGAGACTGTGATTCTCAGCTCAGTGTTAGCTGTAAGTCTTTGCCTTGAGCTACATTCTCCAGAGAACTTGATCTAAGATACGTGGCTGTGAGCAAACAAGTGCACGGGCAGGTTCCTCCTCCAACCAGACTGACAACAGTTTGCACGGATCTAAAGGCCCTCTTCTAATTTTACAGGAAATTCTAGGTGGTCTTTAGGTATTTTGTCACTGTAAATAGTTCACCCTATAATTTACCTGGTCCCTTTGGAATTGCATACAGTATTATTTCAGTAATGTGCTGATGTAGTTATTGATAAATTGTACCCCACTGGATAGTTTATTTAGCAGTATGGAATAGTAAGGATGTGGGTTATATTATGTTGAATGGGGCTAATAGACATGATCCAGGGGGCAACATCGAAAAACTGCCTCCCTGATTGAATAGAGGAAACAGCTCCTGCTCAGTCTCACCTAACAAAAGGAGACAGAATTATCCACTAGTCTACAGTCTGACATGGAGCCTTATGTCAAGCTGTGAAACTGGACTGGATTAAGAGCTGCACAATTTGGTAGTGACTCTTAAGAGACAAAAGGAACAGACTCATGAGGTACCCTCGGCTCAAGCATTGCAAAAACCTTTGCCCCTGACCCGTGGCCAGAACGTCCACCAGCAAAACTAGGTTTTGGTTCCATAAGTCCATAAAACACGCAGCTAGTTTCAATAAATCCACTAAGACCAACTAAATTATATACAGAGCCTTTTAGTGTACAAAGGTCTTGTCTTGGGCTACAGTTTTTAATTTTTTTTTTTTTTTTTGAGACAGAGCCTGAAGCTGTAGCGCTGGGTAGAGTGCTGTGGCATCACAGCTCATAGCAACCTCTAACTCCTGGGCTCAAGCGATTCTCTTGCCTCTGCCTCCCAAGTAGCTGGGACTACAGGCACCCGCCACAATGTCCAGCTATTTTGTTGTTATTGTTGTAGCCACCATTGTTGTTTGGTGGGCCGGGCTCAATCTGAACCTGCTGACTCAGGTGTACATGGCTGGTGTCTTAGCCACTTGAGCCACAGGCACTGAGCCACAGTTTTTAAATACAATATGTTGGCTCGGCGCCTGTGGCTCAAGCGGCTAAGGCACC
>CAUYTI010104576.1:0-12821 GCA_963575145.1 Galago senegalensis
GCGCCTGTGGTCCCAGCTACTTGGGAGGCGGAGGCAAGAGACTTGCTTGAGCCCAGGAGTTGGAGGTTGCTGTGAGCTGTAATGCCACGGCACTCTACCCAGGGGGACAGCTTGAGGCTCTGTCTCAAAAAAAAAAAAATATTGTTATGCCTTAGTATTTATGTCTTGGGGGTGCCTGTGTAAAGGGGAGGAGCCTGAAGGGAAGATAAAGGAAAGAGAGGAAGACTTAGGATGTAGTTATTTGCTGACTATAAAATTCCCTTGAAACTTTGAAAATTGCTACTTTGTTTGCTTTTGGTCAGAGAAGCAGAGAGAGAGCTGTGACCCCTGAGTACCACACTATCGACCAGAGGAAGTAGAGTGGTGGTGGGAAGTAAAATGGTAGAGACAAGCTCAGGGAACTGAGTCCTGTTGTAAACCCAACTTCCGAAGAACCGAGTAAAATATTATATATGTGTGTGTGTTTGTGTGTATGTATATATGTATTTTTTTCTTTTTAAATTTTCTTAAATTTCATTTATTTATTTTCTGTGAAAAATGGGGATGAGAGCTACTTCACTGAGAAGATGAATAGATCTGTGAGCTGTACCTGAACTTTGTTGAAGGCTGAGTCATTGTGGAAACCTGTTGCTTCTGCTGCCCCAGGCAAAGGACACTTTGCCCTGGTTGTTTAGGATTAAGGGATTCCTGGTAATTGTTAGGTAGGAGTTGAGGGTTGGGGCACTTGTCATGGGGGACTGGGATGTGGAGAGATGAGGTATGTTCTTGGGAGTCCAAATTGCTGCTTGGGACTTGTCTTTTGGGAAACACTATGGATAGACTGCTGGGTGTGTAAAGCTGAGCTGTAAGCATGATAGGGACTTCTGAGGGCTGGTGGTATAAACCCTTACTCATTTATAACAGTGTTTCCAGGGTACAGGGCTTAAATGCACTTCATAAACTAGGAGCCTACTGATGGTTATTAAATTGTGATTCCTTGTATCTGAAGCTTTGGGGAAGTGAGGATAGTAACTTTGTATTTATAGCACAACGGGGACATACAGAAGCATTTTTTCATTCATTTTTCTTTCTTTATGTCAGCCAAATTCAACACTTTGGCTGGGTAGACCCAGAAGATTGGGTATCTTTCTCATAGCCACATGTGAACAAAATATTGCCTGTTTTCATATTTATTAAAATTAAGAACTTCCATTTAGCAGTACTGATTAAGAGAGTGAATAGGCGAGTTACAAAGTAGATATTTATTTGTTATATATATCCAACAAACAATGTCTGTGACTATCCAACAAACTACAAATCAATAAGAGAACCAGAAAACCCAGTTTTTAAAATGAACAAAAGATTATTCAGCAGGAAATGCAAATTAAGACTACTGTAAAATCTTTCCTGGCGAATAAAAGATTATTCGCCAGGAAAATGCAAATTAAGACTACTATAGGCTCGGCGCCTATAGCTCAACCGGCTAAGGCGCCAGCCATGTACGCCTAAGGTGGCGGGTTCGAATCCCCAGCCAGGACCCGCCAAACAACAATGATGGCTGCAACCAAAAAAATAGCCGGGCGTTGTGGCGGGCTCCTGTGGTCCCAGCTACTTGGGAGGCGGAGGCAAGAGACTCACTTGAGCCCAGGAGTTGGAGGTTGCTGTGAGTGTGATGCCATGGCACTCTACCCAGGGGGATAGCTTGAGGCTCTGTCTCAAAAAAAAAAAAAAAAAAGACTACTATAAAATTTTGATACATATCCACCTGAATAACTAAAATTAAAAACAGAAAGAAATGAAAACCAAAGCTCCAACTTTCGTATACTGCTGGTAGAAGTGTAAATTGGTTTAACCACTTTGAAAAGCCATTTGGAATTATCTATTAAAGCTGAATAAACATATGACATATCAGATAACTGATAACAGCAGTTATCTTCTTGTATGTACATGTGGGCAGACACATACACACACCCACACCTCCCCAGCAGGAATGAGTGTATATGTGCACAAAAGCATTTAAAGAATGTTCATGGCCGGGTGCAGTGGCTCACACCTATAATCTCCACATTCTGAGAGGCAGAGGTGAGAGGATCGCTTGAGCTCAGGAGTTCAAGCCCAGCCTGAGTAAGACCCTGTCTCTACTGAAAAATAGATAAATTAGCCTGGCATGGTATCAGGTGCCTGTAGTCCCAGCTACTTGGAGGGCTGAGACAGGTAGATACCAAGGCACTCTAGCCCGGGGCAACAGACTGAGCCTTTGTCTCCAAGAAAAAGAAAAAGGTAATAGCCTCAATTAGAAGGGCTCCAGGGCCTATGGCTCAGTGAGTAGGGTGCTGGACCCATATACTGTGGGTGGCGGGTTCAAACCCAGCCCTGGCCAAACTGCAGCAAAAAAATACCCCAGGCGTTTTGGCGGGTGCCTGTGGTCCCAGCTACTTGGGAGGCTGAGGCAGGAGAATTGCCTAAGCCCAGGAGTTGGAAGTTGCTGTGAGCTGTGACACTACAGCACTCTACCGAGGGCAATAAAGTGAGACTCTGTCTCTGAAGAACAAAAACAAAACCTGGAAGCGCTCCAGATATCCATGAATGGTTAAAAAAAAATTGTGATATAATTATGCAATAGATACTACAGAGCAATGAAGATGAACAAAGTACTGCTACATGGAACCACATGGATGAATCTTATAAACAGTATATTGAGGTAAAAAAAGTCAGGCTGGGCACAGGGACTCATTCCTGTAACCCCAGCACTTTGGGAGACAGGGGTGGGAGGATTGCTTGAGACTAGGATTTCAATTGGGCAATGTAGTGAAAAACAGAAAAATTAGTGGGGCATTGTGGCCAGTTCCTGTAGTTCCAGTTACTTGGAAGGCTGAGGCAGGAGGATTAATTATGTGAGCTCAGGAGTTGGAGGTTGCTGTGAGCTATGATTGCATCATTGCACTCCAGACAGAGGGAGACTCTGTCTCAAGAAAAAAGAAACAGGCTCAGCACCTGTGGCTCAAGTGGCTAAGGTGCCAGCCACATATACCTAAGGTGGAGAGTTCAAATCCAGCCCAGGCCTGCCAAACATCAATGATGGCTGCAACCAAAAAAAAAAAAAAAATAGCCAGGCATTATGGTGGGCACCTGTGGTCCCAGCTACTTGGGAGGTGGAGGCAAGAGACTGGCCTGAGCCCAGGAGTTGCAAGTTCCTATGAGCTGTGATGTCACAGCACTCTACCCAGGAGGACAGCTTGAGGCTCTGTCTCAAAAAAAGAAAAAAGAAACATTATTTATGCACACACACACATAAATGTATATGCATATATATGATTTTATTTATTTGCAATTCAAGAAGAGACAAAACTTAATTGGTGACGGAAGTCAGAATAATAGGGCAAGGGATATATTTCCTGGAAAGGATGTGGGGGAGCTCCTAGGGCCTGGTAATAGTTTCTGTCTTTGATCTACCATTTGTAAGAATTCATGAAGGTGAACATTTACGATTTATGTACTTTGCTGTATACATTAATTAAAAATCAAAATTTAAATAAATCATTAAGGAAGGTTGGTTGCCAAAAAGAAAAACTCATTCAGACTGGCTGAGATAAACTGGTATCAACAACAGGAATTTGTTAAAAGGAACCCAGAGGATCCTGAGAGCCTGGCTGCTCAGCCAGTCTGCCTGAGAATTGCGGGCTTAGACCTGATGTTAGGATTTCTTTTGGGCACTTAGGATATCTTGTTCCCAATGTCTGTGCCATTTTTGGCTTCCCTTTTTAGACTTTTTTTTTTTTTTTTGCTTCAGCTCATATGTAGTAGAAAATGGCGAGCCAGCCCTAGCCTAACTCCGTATAGTTCGCTAGTTCTAACCCTCCCTCTTTCTTCTGATTAGCTCAGCCTCCAGTTCTCTTTGTTTTCCTCTGGGAATAGGAATCTATTGTAGTAGAGTCTGCTGTGGCTACAGAGGCTGGGATCAGAAAGAAAAAGCAGAGTAGTCAAGGCAAATTTGGGGTAAATTTTCTTAAAAAGGGAAATGGAGTGGGAAGAAAATGGTTGCCATCCTTCCCCGTGTTTTCTTGCTGAATTTGTTTCCTCTCATCTTTTCCCACCATTTGTTTCTATCAGGGAAAAGAGTCTCCAGGGAATTCTTTGTTCTTTCTCAACAAAGCCAGATTCAGTTTTAAGTCTACTTCCAACATGTCTCTTAGGTTCTAGTAGCTTGATCTTATTTTCTTGCTGGGGTCTTCACTGAGCTTTGGTTTTACCAAGATCCACCACAAACTTGTTTTCAGAGGGAACTGTTACCTTGTGTCATTTTTGGATTATGGAAACATTTCCCAAATACATGTAGGTTCACCCCTTTTGGTCATAACTCTTTGTACCAAATTATAGGAAGTGTTCCTAAGTTAGTATGAGTTTAGCAATTCAAATAGCCTTCTTGATTATCTGTTATGGTCTTGATAACCTTGGTGGGAAGAACTGTTGGCCCCCAGATTCAGGACTTTTCAAGGCAGAGCAGAACAATGTATTTTCTCCCAGTCTCTTGGGTAAGCTGTGGACCAGGGGTCCTCAAACTTTTTAAACAGGGGGCCAGTTCACTGTCTTTCAGACCGTTGGAGGGCTGGACTGTGGTCCCCAGGACGAGTCCACTGTGAAGCAGGATAGGCACAGCGGCGAAACACCCGGCGGGCCGGATAAATGTCCTTGGCGGGCTGCATGTGGCCCACAGGCTGTGGTTTGAGGACCCCTGTGTGTGGACTGGCTGTAAAACTACACTTAAGGCTATGTGGAGTTTCTCACCATTATCCTTGAATTTTTACCTGTTAGGTTCCTTGTGACTGTGCCTTTTCTGTTTGTTCTTTCTCAGTTAAAACACACTATAGTCTCTAAATATAAAAATCTGTCACCTTAGTCCTGATAAGTGCTCTGACTTTCCCTGGACTCCCAACTTGCCAAGGTGCACCACAAATTTGCAAGAGGTTGTGTTGAATATTTGTCCTTAAGTTTTTAAGTGAATTCATGTATATTTTCATCAAAGTAGCTGTTTGAGGTATCTTAACTTTGAGTATTGTTTTTCTTTGGCTTCTAGAAAAAAAAATTTAGAGAGCTAGTAGTTTTCATCAAGTTCTGTTTCAATTGATCATTTAAAAAACTTACTTACGTCATCAGATCTTAAGATTTCCAGGCAGAGACTGATACTTAAAAAGCTAAAAAAGAATCTGCACTTTCTGGAATGATTTCTTTGTCCCTTAAAATCCCAGACAATTATATTTCCTTATTCTTCCAGGAGACGGGTATGCCAGTTAAGTTTATAACCTTGATGCTGGTTTTATCCCCATCAGTTAGAGATTAATTACACGCCTGCGGAGGGGGGAGCTGTTGAACCTTGTCTTCTTTGATCCTACTATTGTTCTCAGTAAGGTCTTCTAAAGGTCAGGCAAACAAGTGACTTAAGTTTTTCTTCTCCCCTAAAGCACATATTTATAAGTTAAAAAACTGTAATTAGAAATAGGCAGAAGTTATTTTTAGTTCATCAGATTTTATTAGGCAGATGGTTAGCATGAAACATCACTGGTAGGGAGACCTACCATTTGTCTGCCTCCTTTGGACTGCTCTAGGTATTAATTATTCCATTGATGATTAAAATAGTTGGAAAAATGAAGTGGTTTCATCACTCATATTACACTAGATTATGCTAGTGGCTTACAGTGACATTATTTTAGTTTCTGGTTCACATTCGTGGCAGCTAGGGCTCTCTTCCAAGGGTCTTGTTTCTCTGAGATCCTATCTGAGTGAGCTACCCCATTCTGGGACATACTCCTGGGGTAGAGGGTAAGCAAGGAAATGACCGACCCATTCATGGTTATTAACACTTCTGCGTGTTTGTCGCTTCCACTCACCTTCAGTGGGCAGAAGCAAGTCATATGGCTAAGCCTGCCGACAATGGAGTAGGGAAGTGTAACTAATTCTTCCATCTGGAGACTCTTTAAGTCACATGACAATGGGGGGTATAATCCTCTCTCAGGGAGGGCATCAGATACATGGAAACAACAGTATAATCTACCCTAATGGAAAACCATATTTAATTCAACAGGGTTTAATGCTGATTCAGAAATTTTCAGAATTGATTAAAATCTGTATTTTGGGTTTTATATTGAAAAGGTTATATTCAGAAATTTGCTTACATAAGGAAAATGGTCTAGTTTTTGGACAGGACTGATGAATCTTTTATGAGCTACAGAGCTGCACTCACAATTTGGTAACTTTCTTTTATTTCTAAAGTGTCTGGATTTATTTATTTATTTATTTATTTATTTTTTGAGACAGAGCCTCAAGCTGTCCCCCGGGGTAGAGTGCCGTAGCATTACAGCTCACAGCAACCTCCAACTCCTGGGTTCAAGCGAGTCTCTTGCCTCCGCCTCCCAAGTAGCTGGGACCACAGGCGCCCGCCACAATGCCCGGCTATTTTTTTTTTTTTTTTTTTTGGGTTGCAGCCATCGTTGTTTGGTGGGTCTGGGCTGGGGATTCGAACCCGCCACCTTAGGTGTACGTGGCTGGCCCCCTAGCCGGTTGAGCTATAAGCACCGAGCCTATTTATTTTTTTGAGATAGAGTCTCACTCTGTCACCTTGGTTGGAGTGCCATGGCATCATCATAGCTCACAGCAACCTCAGACTCCTGGGCCCAAGTGATTCTTCTGGTTCAGCCTCCTGAGTAGCTGGGCCTACATAGGCATCTACCAAGCTACCCAGCTAATCTTTCTATTTTTAGTCGATATGGAGTCTTGCTCTTGTTGAGGCTGGCCTTGAACTCCTAAGCTCAAGGGCTTCAGCAATCCTCTTGCCTCAGCCTCCCGAGTAGCTGGGCCTACAGGCACCTGCCACAATGCCTAGCTAGACATGGGATCTCACTCTTGGTCAGGCCGGTCTGGAATGCCTGAGTTCAGGCAGCCCAGTATCCTCAGCCTCCCAGAGTGCTGGGATTACAGGCCTGGCTGGAGATTTAGAACTCCTGGGAATTTTGTCCCTTTATACAGCTTCACCCTCACACTCCTTTTCATGAGGCGGGAGGTATCTGTTTAGGTGGGTCTTGGCTAGGTTCTATAATTTTTATAAAAGTGTTGAAATCTCTACATTGTTGACTTTTAAAGTAAGCGGCCCCACCCTCCAGGGGAAATCTAGAGTGCTGTACGCTGGGTTCTTCTGGAGCACTTGAGCTGCCCAGACTCTTAATGAAAACTTAGTTTTGAGAGACAGTGTTCATTCATGAACTTCTAAAGAACTAACATGCTGGTTTCATCAAAATATTGGGTACTTGGAGTATTTCTTCTCCTTCTAATTTCTTTTATTGAGTTAGCCTGTGTTCTGCACTCAGCTGATGTTATTGAGGGATGGAGAACAGTTTAGGAACTGGCTACAGGAAAGTTTCCCACACTCGGCTCTGCCAGTGGCCTTTTGAAGCAGTTACCTTCCTTCTTCTGAAGGAAAGGTAGTGCCTAAGGCCTTGATGTTAGAAAATGCTGAGGTATTTCTTGGGAGAATATTTGGTTTGTTAAATAATGTAAATCTTGAAGAGATTGTGATTTCCCAGTTGCTTTGGCCAAATTTATATCCCACTGCCTGTGATGCTTATTTTTGCTAACTAATTTAGGCCTGATTTTGCTATCCCATTTTCCCTTGGATTTATATGTATTATTTTATTTTATTTTATTTTTTTAGAGACAGAGTCTCAGTTTGTCACCCTTTGTAGAGTGCTGTGGTATCACAGCTCACAGCAACCTCCAGTTCTTGGGCTTAGGGATTTTCTTGCCTCAGTCTCCCGAACAGCTGGGACTACAGGCACCCACCATAACGCCTGGCTATTGTTTGTTGCAGTTTGGCTGGGACGGGGTTTGAACCTACCACCCTTGGCATATGGGGCCAGCACCCTACTCACTGATCCACAGGTGCTGCCCCCATATTTTTTGTTTTTAATTTGAAGTAAATATAATTATATCTAGTTTTCAAAGTTGCCTTAAGCGTTTTTGGAACCAGGTTTGGTATAAATACATATCAGGGTTATTTCGTGTGGTTACATTTTAAGAGGCCCTGTGTGTATGAAGTAAACAGATAATGCTAACTGTGCTCGATTAGTCTCTTATTGTTCTGACAAGTGGCCTACCCTCAGTGAAATACTGGAGTCTCTGTCCCAGTACTCAGACACCAGCACGGATTTCTTTTGAAGCCTTTTGCTAATGAGGAAGGGGTTCCTGGTGTGCCCCCTTGGTCTGCTGTCCAGGCCTGGGACCCAGAGATTGACTGAATTGGCAGAAGGCACCATAATGGACACTTCTGCAGGGATAGATCTAGATGGGACTTTGCACTAAATTTTGGGTTTGAGAGTTTTTGTTTTGTTTCATTTTTTGAGACAGAGTCTCAGTTGCCCTGGGGCTGAACGCCGTGGTATCATAACTCGCAACAACCTCAAACTCTTGGGCTCACGTGATTCTCTTGTCTTAACCTCCCAAATAGCTGGGAATACAGGTGCCTACCACAATGCCTGGCTGTTTTATTTTTTTAGAGACGGGGTCTTGCTCTGGCTCAGGGTGGTCTCTAACCTGTGAGCTCAGGCAGTCCACCCACCTCGGCTTCCCAGAGTGCTTCCCAGAGTGATAGGATCATTCACCTGTTTTCTTTTTGTTTTTTTTTTTTTGGAGATAATACTCTCACTCTGTCATCTGGGGTAAAGTGCAGTGTCATAGTCATAGCTCACTGCAACTTCAAACTCCTGGGCTCAAGTGATCCTCCTGCCTCAGCCTCCCTACAAATGTGTGGGACTACAAATATGTGCCACCATGCCCAGCTAATTTTTTTTTTTTTTTGTGAGCCTCAAGCTGTCCCCCTGTGTACAGTGCTGTGTCATCACAGCTCACAGCAACCTCCAACTCCTGGGCTCAAGCGAGTCTCCTGCCTCTGCCTCCCAAGTAGTTGGGACCACAGGCACCCGCCACAATGCCTGGCTATTTTTTGGTTGCAGCCAGCCATCATTGTTGTTTGGTAGGCCTGGGCTGGGTTCGAACCCGCCACCTTAGGTGTATGTGGCTGGCACCTTAGCCACTTGAGCCACAGACACCAAGCCAGCTTTCATATGAAAGCTATAAATTGATTTCATAGTAGGGCTGAGTGGAAGTTGGTATTTCTTGATGATCCACTGTGATACCTAACTCAGCTCACTCTGTAGACTCTTACGAGCACCTCGGCTGACAGCACGTGCCTGTCTGTGTTACTCTGACCACTACACTCTGACCTGCCCAGGCTTTGACTTCATGCCCCTCCTTTAGCTCATGGGAATCAAAACAGAGTTGGTCAAGGGGGTGTTCATAGCTCAGTGGTTAGAGCGCTGACCACATGCTCTCGGGCCGGTGGGTTCAAATTCTGTCCGGGCCTGCTAAACAAAAAAACAAACAAACAAAAAAATAGCTGGCTGTTGTGGTGGGTGCCTACAATCCTAGCTACTAGGGAGGCTGAGACAAGAGAATCACTTGCGCCCAAGAGTTTGAGGTTGCTGTGAGCTGTGATGCCACAGCACTCTACCAAGGGTGACAAAGTGAAACTCTGTCTCAATAAAAAAAAACAAGAAAGAGTTGGCCAAAAGCTGACGGCCTGCCTGTGCTGCTGTGTTGTGGCTCCCTGCAGAGTGCCTTCCCTGCACTTTGACTTGATGTTATGCCTTTTACTTTCATTGATGGGTAATATAAAACATCGTATTTAAAATCATGTGTAGCTCCTGCTTCTACCCTTGCTAACTGGCCACTGCCAGCTTTCTTTGCTTATCCCTTATCTCTGCAGCAGCATTTTATTTTTGGAGGGTGGGAGACTCTGTCTTGGATCTTTCTATAAGTCCTCACTCCCTTGGTGACCTCCTGCTATCACATGGCTTTAGGCACGGTTGGTATTCCAGGCATTCTCACGTTTACATCTGCAGCTTTCACTTCTCTGATTCCACTTGGTATGTCCAGCTCCCTCCTCAGATCTCCACCTGGGTGCCTGGCAGCCAAGATAGCATTCCTGACTCCACCCACACTCGTTCTCCCTGCAGTGTTTGGGGGCAAATCCCCAAAACTTTGTAGCCATCTTTGTAGCTCCTCTCTCTCTCTCTCTCTCACACACACACATCCCATCCAGGTAGTTGTTAACTCCACTTTCCACATACATACAGGATCTGCTTCCTTCTCCCCATCTCGGCTGTCACCATCCTCTCTGATCTAAATGACTGAAATGGCACCTGCTTCCTCTCCTTGTCTCCACTGCCACCAGCCCCTCTCTCCTGGATTTCTCTTCGCTTGTCTGCTGCCCCTTCCAGTTTATTCTCAGCACTATCCTTATCAAAACAGAAGTGGCGCTGCTCTCAAACCCTGTTTTGGCTCCCTATCTCCATAGGAAGAAAAGTTTTCCCAGCGACTCCATGGCTCCTTGGTCCCATCTGACTTGCTAAACTCCTCTCCTGCTCTTCCTCACACATACCTGTTGCTTCCCTTAGGGCCCCTTGCACGGCTTTTTCCTCTGCCTGGAGTGCCCTCTTCTCTTCCAGGTAAGGTCCTTGCTCCAGTGTCACCATCTCAGGGCTGTGACTGTGTATTCAGGGTTATGTAGTTAGTATAATCTGTTCCCTCCCTGCATTCCTGATCCCTCTTAATCAGCTCTGGGTTTTCTCTTTTCTCATAGCACACATCAGCCAGTATCCCGTTATGTAATTTACCTGTTGTATTTATTATTTCTTAATGGTCGATCTCAGTAGAGTATGGGCTTCCCCAGGGCAGGGATTTTATTTGTTTATTGTCTGATGTACATAAAGCTCCCTCGACAGAACATAGCTTGGAAACATAGAAGACACTTAAAAAGATAATTGTTGTTGAATGAACTGCCGATGAGTATTTACCAGGCTGTTCAGAATCTTTCACCCTCCTATGCAGAAGTGTATGTTTCAGTTCAATAAGGAAAATACTTATTTCCCTGATGAACCGGGATCCCTCCCGCTGTTAGGAAAGCTGCATAACTCAACAGCTTTCTTCTGCTTTGGCTACCAGGATGCCAAGAACTAGTTTTAGGCTTAGTTGTTTCAGTATTTTAGTAAAATAATACAACCTTTTCCTTCTTCCTAGCCTTCACATCATTAAAAGTTGCTCTGTAGTTCTTTTTGTTTTTGACAGTAATTCTGCCTTTTATAGTTAGACACTTAAGGTTAGTTTTGAGAGTGTATGATGTCTAAGAGTTCAAATCCAATCTACAAAGGAAGAGAAGTCCTTATTACAGAGACTCGTTTGTCTTAGCTTAGGGCTGTTTTAGCTATGGCCAGGTGAGCACCATAGTTTCAGGCATGGCACTTACCGGTTTTGATCAATGTTCTGAAACAGCAATTTTGTATATGCTGTCTCATAGGCTTCTGTTGTGACTGGATGATACTTAGGTTGACTGCTGCTTTCATTAGTCAACTCCAAACTCTTGCTTCTTAAACCCAAGGACTCTAATTTCTGACAAAGTAGCTTTTAAAATATTTCTTGCCACAGTTCAATATATAAGGAGTTTGTTTTTGCTAAAACTTGAAAGGATTAAATTAATAATAGGGTGTTGAGTCTGGAATCATAAGGACTTATGCTAGTGCTTGCTTTTCAGGTGGGGTAGTATTAGGGAGTGCCCAAAATCATAGGATAAACATCTTCTTGGAACTAAAATTTTGCTTGAAATTTTTGGAGAGATCTCTTTTGAATTGGGGCAATCTTAGCAAGTTCTGACACATAGAAATCCATAGATTTTCATGTGTTTGAGTTGGTCAGATTTGAGTTATGACTCTACTAAGTGTTGTACTTTTCTTCAGGCAGGCGTGTGGTGACATTAGCACTGTGATTTAGGAGAATGAGCAGCAGAGGCTGTGCCAGTTTCTCTGGTCCTGTGGCTGCCCTGCTTCTTGTTCCTTAGAATTAGCGCTGGGCATTTCACAGTGACTCTTTAGAAACTGTGCAGCTAGTTTTTCTTTCTTTCTTTCTTTTTTTTTTTTTTTTTTTGGAGAGAAGAGCCTCTAGCTTGTTCCTTGTTAGCCAGGCGTTGTGGTGGCTATAGTCCCAGCTACTTGGGAGTCTGAGGCAAGAGAATCACTTAAGCCCAGAAGCCTTTCTCCCAGTGAATGGGGCACTAGGTGATGATGAGTGTGGCCCTCTACCTACCGGGAGGAGTCAGTAGACAGTGCCAGCAGCAGGAGGCTTAGAAATCTTAGACTGTTAAATGTTATTCAAAATAAGGCTTTTATTATGGGGCAGTACAAATAAGCCATCTGTGATTCTTGTGTGAAAACCCTTGAGTATTGGCTCTATGAAAATGTAAACACTGTTTTTACATATGTGTTTGTAAACTTTAAAAAGTCAAGTTGTTCTACAAAGCTTATTATAAATGAAAACAGTTGCTCTCTGACCCACCTTTGCCACCTCTGATAACTTACCCTCAGAGGATTCTTATCTTGTTCAGCCATGAGAAAAAGCTGAAGTTTGACTGGTTTAGACCTATGAAAATGGTAATATCTTGAAAAAGCATGTTTGTAACGTCAGTTCTTGAATTTTTTTCAGAAAATCCAATTTTGGGTATCATTTACTGTCAACTTAACTAAGATAAATGAAGACATAACTCTTTTGTTTTCTCCTTCCTTCCCTCCCTCCTTCCCTCCCTTCCCTCCCTCCTACCCTCCCTCCTTCCCTCCCTTCCCTCTCTTCCCTCTCTCCCTCCCCCCTTCTCTCTTTCCCTCCCCCTTCCCTCCCTCCTTCCCTCCCTTCCCTCCCTTCCCTCCCTTCCCTCCCTCCCTCCTACCCTCCCTCCTTCCCTCCCTTCCCTC
>CAUYTI010104577.1:0-15132 GCA_963575145.1 Galago senegalensis
TTTCTAGTGAGTGAACTGTTTTCCTGTTTTCTATGAGCAAATTAACTGGCCCAAAGAGGATGCCATGGTGATACGGGAAAAGTGGCACCCCAGCCAGCTCAGCTGAGCAGGGCCTGGGGGACCTGCCATTTCTGTCTTGGTAGCAGCAGCTGCAAAAAAACCGGCAGATTGGGGCAAGCAGGGGAGCTTTCTTCCCCCAGAGGCTCCAGTAGAGCGGCTCTAGAGGACCTGTCAATCAAGGGAAAACTGGTGCCCATCCCTGATTGGTCCATTTTCAATCCTGCTCCTGATGGACCAATCACAGCTAAGCTATTACACCTATATAAGGCCCTGAGCAGAGAGCATGGGGGTAGATCGTGGCAGACCTATGAGGAAGATAGAAGAACAAGACTTTGGCAGACCGTCCAGAAGAAGAAGCAAGAGCTGCAGCACTTCTAGTGCTGATCCTGCCCTACAAAGAGTCTTGGCTCTTTGTAGGAGTTGTAACACTTCTACCACTGATCCTGCCTTACAAAGAGGCTTGGCCCTTTGCTGATCTCTGCCCTGCAAAGAGGCTTGGCCCTTTATAAGAGCTGTAGCACATCTATCCTGCTCTACAAAGAGGCTTGGCTCTTTGTAAGAGTTGTTTTCATAAGAGTTGTAACACTTGTATCCTGCCCTGCAAGGAGGTTTGGTTCTTTGAGCTGTAAATAAAACCTCACTGTTCATTCCATGGTCTATCGATTCATTCATCGAATTGTTGAGACCAAGAGCCTGGAAATCCAGTGTTAAAAATCTGGTATCAATGGGATCTTGTCGTTTGCAGCCAAGTCAGATAGAAACTGTGAACAACCTGGGGACCCACCCCTTGCAATTGATGTATGAAGGAGGCATCATCCTTGTAGAGCTGAGCCTTAACCTGTGGAATCTGATGCTAACTCCAAGTAGATAGTGTAAGAATTGAATTGAATTACAGGATACACAACCAGCTGGTGTCCACAGAGAGTGGGAGAATTTTGGTATGAAAAACAAATACAGGCTCGGTGCCTATACCTCAACTGGATAAGGCGCCAGTGCCTATACCTCAACTGGATAAGGCCTATACCTCAACTGGATAAGGCGCCAGCCACGTACACTTAAAGTGGCGGGTTCGAATCCCCAGCCTGGACCCGCCAAACAACAATGACAGCTGCAACCAAAAAATGGCCAGGCATTGTGGCCGGCGCTTGTGGTCCCAGCTACTTGGGAGGCGGAGGCAAGAGACTCGCTTGATCCCAGGAGTTGGAGGTTGTTGTGAGCTGTAATGCCATGGCACTCTACCCAGGGGGACAGCTTGAGGCTCTGTCTCAAAAAAAAAAAAAAAAAGAAAGAAAAACAAATACACACACAAAAAGACCCACACATATTTGGTTACCAGAATTGTCGGTATGAATTTAACACAAGGGAAAAAACAAAAGTTTTGAAGAATTTGTTAGGTGCTTGGGACAAGATTTCAGGTCCCTGTGTTCTCAGGTTCTTGATCCCAGTACCAAAGAATAATTACTAGTTCTGAATCAAGGGAGTAAATGAGCATAGCAGGCAGGTACAAGCAAGTAAAATGCAAAGTTTATTAAAAGCATAGTACATTCCAGAAAAGGAATGGGTCAAGCCCCACAAGTGGAGGGGACCCTAAGTTTAACAAGATTTCTCCTTTTATGTTGATTCTCTAATTTTATGTTAAGTCATGATTTTTCTTAGAAAGCGGTGAAAAGATATCTAGAACTGGGAACCATTCCTTTTCTGTCCTTGTAAGGCAATTCCAGGGTTGCCATGGTATTTGTAAATTGTCATGGCACTGGTGGGTGGGATGTTTACTGTGTTAATGAGGGTAGGTCATTCAGGAACACTATTGCCTCAACTGTGCACCTTCTCCAAAGACCTTCCACCAAGACCTTGACAATATCTTCACTTTGTGGTTCTTCTACCTCTTTCTGATTAGTCAGTCCTTATAGATCCTCTATTGTAGACTAAACATCTGGTCAGTCCTTGAGGACCCCTTTGACTTGTCATCTGTTCTTTCTTGGGAGCTTCCCCACCCCTGTCAATTTGTTCTTCCTAGGAGACAGAGCATCTCCTAGAGTCATTTGTTTTTCTATGGACACCCCTAGACAAAGCATCTACTCTCCTTTCTCCTTTCCCTACCTAACAGGTTCTTTCCTCCTTTTATCCACTTAATAAAAAGCCAATATCCTTTTAGCCAAAGCCAATGAAATTTTCAACAATGGTTAAAACAAACAAGAATTCCTAAGAAATATTTACTAATCAGAAATTTTAATAATGAGAGAAGCCCTTCTTACTATAGCAATCCAGTACTGGAGATACCTATAATAAGCACCTCTCTACTAAGTTAACCATGTTCATAGTTATAGTATAGCTAGCCACGGCCTCCACTGGCTAGCAACTGAAAATTAAGTCTGTGGGCCAGAATAAATTAAGATTAAAAATTTAGAAATTTCCTATTCATGTGGCATCAAATGAACAATATTCATATTATCTAAAAAATAAAATACTCATCTGTTTTCAGCCAAGAACTCAGGATTAAGTGACAAAGGAAAAAATATTTACAGTAAATAATCTTTAAGAAGCAACTGATTTATGAATGAAACAATTACCGAGTTCTGCAAAGAACATGCATACATTACATCAGAATGTGTTAAATGTTAATTTTTATTAACAGAAAAGTATATATTAAGATACTCAGTTTTGTATTACATACATAAACATATATATATATGTGCATACCTTGAAAATATAAAACATTGTCTATGTGAATTAAAACATTAACTATATTTAATAATTTTCCTATTAAAAAACAAAAAAAATATGTTTCTTTTAGATACCAGAAAATTCAAAGAAAAATGTAAGAATTGGAGTTTTTAAATAAATTTTAAAGTTTCAGTCCTAGCACCAGGATTTGATATATATATTAATAGGAGTCTGGAAATAAATAAAATGAATGTCTTATTTGAAAGATTTCTGTGCTGCTTCATTTATTTCTTCATTTTACAAACTCCACTTATGTTTAAACTCGACTTTAAAGTAATCACAAGGTTAAGAAGGGATTAAAATTGAATAGTGTGCGAAAACTTCAAAATTATGTCCCTTCAGCTCCTAAGTAGGAGAAAAGAAATAAATTTTTAAATTACCTAACTCACCGATTTACTTGTACAGATCATTCTTTTGCTGTGATTTAAAGTACATCACACTAAGGTAAGCTATAGTCCTTAAGCACATGTTTTGGTCTCCAAAAATGGAGCTTGATTTTCTCTCATTTAATCAGTTTTAAACAATATTATAATTAATTGGGGAAAAACTTTCTAATTTAAAAACCAATTATATTTTATAATTGACTAAATTTTTGAAACCACTATTCCCCATAAGTTGCTGTAGATTTACACATATGCAACCATCAAATTGAGTCTTTTATGTGAATAGTATATTTATGTATGACCAATTATAAATGTCTAGTCTGTTATAATTATCAAAAAGATAAAATGGAAGTTTGGATTGATGGCATTGTAATGATCTTCATTACTCTCATAAGTATATTAACTTTTTTCAATGGGTATTTAATACATTGGTGTATAATAAACTACACTAATTACCTAAATTCAAAATAATAACCACTCTATATAGCTAATTATTATCCTGTAATGCAAGAATTATGCAACTTTTTAGCAGCAGTCAAAACAAAGGTACTTATTGACTCTATATAGTCTGAAATGAAGCCAAAAAGCAGCATTTTAGAGGACATCCTATTACCATTGTCTGGTAACATGTAATTTATATAATACAAGTTATAATGATTATATGACCTAATCATTAATTGACATAATCACTGATACAGAACATACCATATAGATTATCTCATAGATCATCACTCAGAATCAATATTATGCACTTATCTCCACAGGAAATTTAAAGATTCTCTTCCCTATTTACTTGACTGTTTAAGAAGGATTGATCATTAGAAACCATGAAAAAAAGTTCTCTCTCTCTTTCTGTCACACACATACGCACACACACAGTCATTTAAATTCCTCAAAGAAATTATATTTTAGTTACTAATCAAGAATGAATGCTTCCATAAAACTATGGATGGCTTTAATGGAAAAGAAAGGCTATACATGCAATGCTACTCTGTATTATGTAAATGTTTAAGACATTCACAATTTGATATGAGTTGAGTCAGTTAATAAAATACTTTATTCCCTAATGTATACAGATATGCTTTAATAAAAAAAATATTTTATTCCCACTAAATCTCCAGATATGTTGCTAAAATTTCTGATTATGTGATATAATAGAGTTTTCATGGTGATACGGTCATTTCATGTAAGCATCAAAAGCACAAGTTCATGCCTAAATTATAAAAAATCTGGTTTCCTCAGAATCTCCCTATTAATAAATATCATAATTTTTTTAAATCAGAAGAAATAAAATTATAAAGTTTTGATTTAAAGTTAAGGTTTTTAATTATTTTATTTATTTGGGGCATGATTATAATAGTGGTTAATTTTTCACTTTGACATTTGAGAGCTGGGATATTCAATAGAGTAGTTACTAGCCATTTGTGCCACTTCAATTTAAATTAATTAAAATTAATTTCTTTGGTCACACTAACTATCTTTGATTACTCAATTGACAGATAATTTGGAGGATTTCCATTATCTCAGAAAGTTCTTTTGAGCATTGCTACACCAGAAGCATTACAAAGAATTGAAAGATACAATGGTGGGCATTAGCACTCTTATACAATTTAGCCAAGATTCAAACCTATCTTGTCTCCAGACTCTGCTTTTCCCACTACATCTGGCATTTGACAACCAATATTACCTGTGAGCCAAACATACTCTGGTTAACACAGTAGTTTCAACAAAATGTATATATGTACAGTAGTAATAAAACAATTATATATGGCACCACTCAGTAGCTGCAGAGAATGAAACAGCCTGGGCAATGCAAACTTAGATTAATTTATACTTAACTAATCCAGAAAATAGTTTCATGTAATTCTAGACTCAACCCACTTTAAAAAATAATTTGGAACTATTAATTACACCATAAAGTCGATCTAGCATCTTATTAGAACATATATAATTTAACTCATCAATTGGTTTTGTAATTTAATTTTACCATTCACCGAGTTGAAAATAATTATTCTAATATAATCAAAGACAAATGGAGAAAGATAACTATGTCCTCAAACAAGATCCTTGCAATTCTTTTTTAAGTAGCTCTAATTTGCTCAGAAAAATTTCATAAAACATTTGTTGAAAATTTATAGTTCTAAAAATTATAATCGTATTTTAGCTACTCTGATCTACAATACCTCACATTACCTTTCCAACCCAGCCATAAGTTCCCGTTTCCAATATCTAGCAACTTTAGGAAACTTTCTAGTGTCCACAATGAGAAGACAATTGTTCGATTTATTTTGCTCCCAGCTTATAATTATTTTTTATTTGGCCTTATTATTTGATACCTATTTTAAGTAAAACTCTAGATCTTAAAGCAATTTTATTTTTGACTAAACTCTACAGCTACATTCAATGCAGGCTTCTGGAACTATAGCCTCTGCCTCTATCCCATCTTCTAATTCTGCTCCAGTGTTCCCCTTCATTGTGCAAGAAGTCAAACATCCACTTTAGAACCACCATTTCTCCAAATGTTACATAAATCACAAACTGCCAAGACCTATTGAATATGGACATGCCTCCTCTGCACATTTGCCAAATTATACGTTAAATTAGTTTAGTAGATTAGAAAATCAATTTAGTGATAGGCAAGTTGAAAAAAAATTAATAGCATGCCACACACACAAAGTTTACTTTTTTTAGTTACAAACTTCATGACAAATGATATTGAGTGAAGACAAAAGTGAGCCAACCTAGTAATAAATAGAGGCCTATTTATAATTTTTACTATGATAATAAAAATTAATTTGCCTATGTATCTAGTGTTTCTTTTGCATATGCTAATTATACTCACAGTTGTCTTTTTCTTTGCCATTAACTTAACTTCTTACCAATCATTAATAAATCTATTTTCCTAATAAATATTAAATCTCTTATGATTTCTCAGGAAAGAATATTTTTGAGATGTGAAAAAGTTTAAATCAAAACATAGTATACATTAATAAGCAAATATGTATGGAATGATAAATAGATTGGTACAATTATACCTTTAACTGCTATATTTATCAAATGTATCCAAATGTCAATAATGATCATAAAAGCTATCCAAATATAAATTTTAGGTTAACTAACTCACTAGCAAGCTCTGTATTATTTACACTGCCGTATACAGATAAATGAGGCCAGTGCTATGTAAAACTTAACATAAATTGAGAGAAAAGGTCTACAAAATGATAAACATTATCAAAAATGTGACATTCTCCTGATGTTTTTGAGACACTGTATTATGCTTATCAATAAAACATTCCAGGGAATTTATTTTTTTGTAGAGACAGGCAATTCTTGACATTACTAGTAAAAATCCTTTTACATTATTACTGTGGTGCTGATATTTACATATTTATCATTTGCCAACTTCAAAGCAAATGTAGATCTGATGATCTCAGCTGCCATGGTTTCTTGCCACAGCTATAAACATGCTTGCTAGAAATTTCTACCACTGGAAGGAGAAATTCAGTGTCCAAAACACCAGTTTTTACAGTGGCTCCCCTATTATCAGTTACAAAAACTTTTAATGTAGCAGTAGAAGAAGTGTTTGTAGGATCACAGGTTGAAAGAATAGCAATTGTACACAACTGTTTTACCAGAAGGTCCTTTACAACACTGGAGTAGAGAACTAGTCTCATTGTAATGCAAAGTATTAGCAGAGATTGAGTTAATGGAATCTCTTATATCTTTTTTTAAAAAAATAGCAACATCGGGCCTTTCATTTACAATTATTGGGTAATAATTTTGCTTGAGCAAAATAAGCCAATTCACAAAAATGGGCAAAAATTTTGCTTGAGGGATATTTTTGCTTAACCAAGTGTGCCTGCTATTTTCAGGTGAACTAAGAAGAAACCATTCTAAGAGACTCACTGGCTCTCATAGTCAACTCTAGAGTACAGAAAGAATTATTCCAGTGGGATAGGTCCTTTAGGACTATTTGGTAGGGAAAAACAATAAATAACTGATGTATGCAAGACAGAGAAGAAAAAACCCAAAGCATGTTCCCAAAGAATGTATAAAAAACAAGGAATTCTACTGTCACTTCTTCTATTCAACTATTGGAAGTTCAGCTAGTGCAACAGGCCAGAGAAATAAACACAGTATTCAAATGATAAAAAAAGAAGTACAATTGTTTTAATTTGCAGAAGGCATGATCACATATGTGGAAAATCCTGCGAAATCTATAAAAAAGGCTACTACAACTAATAAGTAATAAGTGAACTTAGTGGAATTGCAGGATTATAATATTAATATATAAAAATAAATTGCATTTCTATATGAAGGAAAGAATCAGAAATTAAAGTTTTAAACAATACTATTTACAATGGCATCAAGAACATAAGATTCTTATGGAGAACTATGACAAAATGATGTTTGAGACCTGTAGTTTAAAATGTTTCCTAAAACATTACCAATAGAAATTAAAGAAGACCTAACTTAGCGGGAAGACTCAGATTGTTAAGATGGCAATTTTTCACAAAGAGAGTTATAAATTCAACAGAATCTCAATCAAAAACCACAAGACAGTTTTAATAAAAATTGAGAAGCTTACTTAAAAATGTACATGACATGAAAAGGAAATGAAATAGCTAAACTAACTCTTTAGAAAAAAACATTGAGACCACTTCACAACTTACTCAAAAATTTTGACCCACAATACAGTAAACTCCCTGTTATCTACAACTCATGCAACTGGCTCACCACCCAGCTGAAGAAAAAAAAATGACATCAGAGTTTAAAATTGGTGCTCTGTGCTGTCAGTAAGTCGAAGCTTCGCGTACCACTCCCACAGCGCCCATGTGTTCTCCATTAACAGTTTTAAGTGTTAATGTGTGTTACTTTGAATTACAAAAATATAGTAGTGAAGTTGAAAAGTGTATTGAGTGTCATTTAACTAAAATTATGCACTGCATTTACAAAGCTGTTTTATGAGTCCTATTTTTAATTGTAACTCTCAAGCAACCAGAAACTACATTTATCAAGAATTTATCAATCCCCATGAGTGCTCGGTAATGGGGACATGACTGTATTTTAAACCAACATGTTTCTTTATGTTATACTATTTTAAAGAAAATATACAATATTCCATAGACATGTGGCTTTAAAATTATTGAGAACAGATGAAGTGTAAGGAGGATATTTCTTTTTTTTTAATTAAGTCATTTGTACATAAATTATAAATACATTTATGCCATTATGAGATTCAATGTGTTGATTATTTATACAAATTGGAAGATATTTCAAAGAAAATTTTCAAAAATAATGACCTCCATTTTATTGTCTGGGAATCTTTCTGTCATAGCCAAGTTCAATAATATATGTACCATTAAGAGTTAATATGAATAATAGGACCTAATTTTGCAGGAAAATAAGGCCCGATATAGAGAAAGAATCACCTAAACACCAGTGTTCTAAAGAGGAAGGGCTTGTTTTCAGTTGGCAGAGTCACTGGACTAGAGTCATCCAAAATGGTTGAACTCCAGGGCCTGCTAGGCCCTGTCATTTTAATAGGGTTCACAGAAAGGCAGACAAAGGAATTATCATATGGGCCCTCTTTGGAGGTTTCAAAGCATGGCTGGGATTTGCAGAAAAGGTTCAGGATATTAATCTTTTACAAAGAAGCTGTGAGGAGGGTGAGCAACCCTTGCGGAGATACCAGCAAAATGCAAAAACGTCTGGAATTTAAGATTAAGACAGTACTTTAGGATTTCTTCCCTCATTAATACGTAAGTCCTGTGGCCTTATTTTTAACTTATGATATCTTTGATAGAGGTCAGTGGTCTAAATTCCATTCTTTGATCTGAGACCTGGAGAAGATAGGAGGTATTTTCTAGAATAGCCTTTTCAGTCCTAAAATGTCTTAAGTTTATGTTTCCTACTTCCTACATCAAACCCACAATTGTTGCTATCTTTGGATGAGTACAAGACAAGCCCCCACCTCTAGGTTCATAGTTTTGGCCCTAACAAGTTAGAGAATATTGAAGTGTATTAAGTATTCATTTTTTAAAGAAATCTCATAAGGATCTTAAAAAATTGCACTGACCCTTTTTAAGGCCGAATGAATTCCTGATAGAGGTATAGCTCAGGATATTTATAGATAGCTCTAAACCTAAATGTAAATGAAATTCAGAGTCCCATGCATGTTTAGGTAGTTTTGATCATAGATGTGATAATAAGATGAAAGGGTCCTCAGGTTTGCCTTCTCAAGTTAGGTAATCAAATGTATGGTGTGACACAAGAGGAATGTGCTTTGGAAATAAAATCAAGACCAGCTTCCCAAAAAGCCTTGATAAACTTGATGAAAATTAGATACTCCATATAGGAAAAAATAAAAACAAATGCAAATGAAAAACATAGACATTTAAGCATTTTGTTTAATTTATAAAGAGCTCATACATCATTGGATTTATATGATAAGGGAGCTAAAGTATCTTGGTGGTAACCAGAAACAGGCTATGAATAGGTTTTTTACAAGTAAACTATATAAATCAATAATCAATACATTTAATAGGTGTACCACATTTATTATAAGGAAATTGAAAAGGAATTACTTTCAATCACCAGTGTCATTGTCCACTTGAAAAGTTTAATGATATCCACTGAAGACAGCATGCAGTGTAAAGAAATCACACTAATGGTGAGAATATAAACGGGAGCACCATTTCTGAGAAGTAATTTCACAATATGTTTCAAAAGTTGAAGAGGACATTGCTTTTGGGTCAGAAAAGCCACAACTTGGAATTTACCCTACAAGTATGATGATAACCATTTTCTAAAATATTCTTTAAAGGATATCTTTTGCAAAACTATAATAACAAAAATATAAGGAACTAAAGTGTCCAAGAATACTAGTAAAATCCAAAAGCAACAGCTAACAGACCATTTTCTATGTTACCTATTCTTAGCATTTAATTTGTATAATTTTACAAAACCCACACAATAATATTGGTGTATTATCTCTGTTTTAAAGATGAAAAACACAAACATGGGGAGTTCTTGCCCAAGGCTTTAGAACTCTGAAGCAGTAGAAGTGGAACATAAACCCCTACTGTCTGAATCCAGACTACCTACGCAAAAGGAATACCATGCAATTAAAAATAGATAGTAGATATGTATAAGTTAATATGGAAAATTCTCCAGAGGAATAAGATGGTGTAAAATAGAGTAAAGGGTACGTTTGTGTGTGTGTGTGTGTGTGTGTGTGTGTATGTGCATGTAATTACATACGGATTTTATTTTCTGAAAATAATAAAAAAAGAATTTAACAATTCTTCAGTTTGGGGAACACACACACACATAGCTTTTATTTAAAGACATCAATAGTCATTATATGAGGAAAAAATTTATGACCTACTAACATCTTTGTAGTTTTGTGTATCAAAACATGTTATATCTTAAAGTAATAAAAGTAATGTCAGTGAATATTCATGAATCAGTAATTTTTAACCTAGCAATAGTTAAATTCATTCACTCATACATTAATTTAATAATTCATTAATTTAACAAATATTTACTAAGCACTTAGCCCAATGAAAAGTTTTCAAGGTTAGGAGTTGGCAAACTTTTTTTGCACATGGACAGGATAGACAGCAAATATTTTAGGTTCTGTGGATCATAAGATCTTGATTTTGCATTTGTTGTTCAAATGCACCATAGACAATATACACTCATGGGTAGCATCACATCATTTAGGTCAATAACTCATCACACATATGATGGTGGTCCTACAATCTTCATTCATGTTAATTGCCCCATACAAGTGTACCATTTTTTAATCTTTCATATTTTATTTTTACTGTACCTTTTCTATGTTTAGATATTAACAAATACTTACCATTATGTTAGAATTGCCTATAGTATCCAGTATAGTAACATCCTATACAAGTTTGTAGCCTGAGAGCAAAAGACTATATTATACAGCTTAGGTGTGTAGTAGGCTGTATCGTCTAGATTTATTAAGTACACCCTATAATGTTTGCACAGTGGTAAAACTGTCCATGACCCATTTCTCAGAACATATCTATTTTCTCATTAAGCAACACATGGCTACATTTTAAAAATGATTATGGGTGTTTCAATAAAAACTTTATTTACAAAAATAGGTGTCTGATCAGATTTAGCCCATTGATTGTGGTCGGCCAGTTCCTATTCTAGATGATTATAGTTAGTCTGGCTAGGTGTCTTTAGACTAAAAATACCATAAATATGGATACTTATATAAAAGCATGCCCATATAATTCATTTATGTCTATAGTGTATACTCATTGACAGCAAAAGAACCAATAAAGAGGTTATACCTGACTCAAGTATAATATGCAGATGTAATAAAACAGAATGATATAAAAATTAATAAATTAATTAATACAACCACACACAGTAGTAGTATGATGACATACTTAACTGATACCAAATAAATTACTAAAACATAAGAAAAGAAATTAGAGGAGAAAACATGATGCAACATAATTCTCAAATTTTTCAAGAAGAAGAAAGGAATGAACGGAAAAACAAACTTAATTGCTGTCTAGATTTACATTAAAATGCATCAGAAAAATAGGTCGTTGCTATTTTTGGATAAGTACAAGACATCCCACATCAAAACCAGGAGGTGAAATTCTCTACTAAAGGATTAAATTGAGCTTGCATCTAGAATACTCACTTTAGTCCCATACCCCGGTATCAGGAGCATACCGAATAACCCCGCAAGCTGTTTGTGGAACAGCATAGTTCCAAGACAGAATAAAGCAATTTCAGTTGATGAAGTAATAAATATGCAACTAAGGAATAACTGTATGACAACAAAGAAACTTAAAACTAAAGGGAGCAATCCATCAGAATATTTTTTAAAAATTTAAATAAAATTGCAACATTTATATTTTACAAATCAATTTCTACTAGTAAACCGTGGAATTAGGAATTAGACTAGAAAATACAGTTGAGTAGAGAACATAAGGGTAAACTCAGGCAGCAAAGGATGAATATTTGCATGCAGCTCCATTTTTTTCTAACAATCAGTTTACAAATAATGAAGACAAAGTTATATAATATTACTGATATGAAAGTAAGCTGACTTCAATTTTTGAAACAAATGGAAAAAAAGTTTTAGCAGCTTGGAAAATTTTTGTAGTTCTAAATAAATGATACACCTTTTGGATAACCCAACTCTTCCACAGATCATCACACTTGAAGATGAAAAATGATATGAAATAAGAGATAAGGGGATAAAATTCTGAGCAATGTACTTTTATTCCTTTCAAGCACATGTTGTACCCCAGAGTGCCATGGTTCACTGCCACCAAATTGGTTTTTTCTCCTTGTATCAATATCCAAATCACGGTTTTCTCAGAAGGCATACACTAACCTTCTCATTAATCCTGTGAATGTCATCAGTCAGGATGTTGGTAGCTAATCCACATTGCCTTTTCACAAGATGTACATTAAGATTTTCAGAGTATAATTTGTTGCAAGTTGTAAGAAATTCTTGAAAATATGCTCTTAAGTAGATGCTATATACTTGTATTTTTAATAATAATTCCATAAGCATACTATTCCTTTGAAAAATTCCATTTTTATACAGTGTGCACTGGGATATTTTTCAGTACCTTAAAATCACTGTACAATTAAATAAAATGTCTAAAACTAAAATAATGCACACTGTATAAAAAGGAAATACATTAAAATGTATTCTTCTAATAAGTAAATTGTATTGAATAAAAGTTGAGAAGAAATAGTCATTGGAAATTCAACAGAAAAACAATAATAATTCTAATAAATATAATTAATGAACCCTTAATAATACAAAAATTTGATTAAAAAATTTAAATTATCATACAGGGACTAAAGAACTAAAAAAAAGTTCATTTTGATTTATTATTTAAGATATTTATCTACTTCTAAAATATAATACGAAAGCCCAAAACATTTCATTCTCATTTAGAAGGTCTGCATCACTGAAACTAATTATTTAGGAGGATAATGAAATGATTACTCATATTTTTTTGTACCTAGGGTCCATACCAATATATTTTTGTGATCTCAATTCATTAAGCTCAAGTAATTAATCACACATATAAAGTTTATTTTATTGTGGCATTTTAAATCAGATATCTCTATTTTTGATATTAAAAGTACATACTAATTAAACAAGATTAAGAATTTAATTCAGTACAACAAATATTTATCAAATGTTCCTTTGTTCCACATGCTAGCTGCTGGAACATGAACATGTGTAAAATAAAGTTCTTTCTTCAAAGGGCCTAAAATGCAAGTGCACAAAGTGTTATAACACCCCTCCCCCAAAGGCAAATCTCTTGTAAGTATTCAAATATATCTGGCTCTCTGATGATGTGGTTTTATATTGATGAGGGCTCCGAAAGAATTTCATAGAAGAGGCAACATCTGAACTGGGCTTTGGAGTCTAGATGGGATTTCTACATAAGGAGATGTATGCAGAAGACATTTCGTGTGGATGACACAGCAGGAGCAGAGGAATGAGTCAATGGAAGATACAACCACACACAGCAGGTGGGACACAGCACATGCACATCCACAGTGGGGAAAAGTTCAAAAACTAGATTGAGGTATTGTTACACAGACCCTTAAAATCCAAAATGAGAACTTATTTTAAAGACCTGTAGAAAGTCAGTGAATCATTTTGGGCACATTTAATCTGAATGTCTAGCTCCAGGGATTGATAAATTACAATGCAGAGAGATTAAACAGAAGCTATTGAAATATTCTAGCAAAGTGAGCATAACTACCTGAACCATGGGGCACAAGAAGAATGGAAAAGAAGGTGTGATTTGAAAAATACAAAAAAACAAACAAAAACAGAATCTAAGAGATGTGACAGCTACTTTGATTAGGGATGGGAGTGGAATGGATCAGATGAAAACAAAATTGACTTCCAGATCTTTGGTTTGTTTCTTTACTCCAGTTGTTTGAGAAACTTCAAAATAATATATTTACGTGTTTCTTTGTGCATTTGTTTTTGTTTGCTTTTCCTTTCAGTGTACCAAGACATTGGTAGGCCTTTCCCTCTAGAGATTCAAGCCTTCATATTTAAGGAGACTTTTTTCATATTAATTCTTTGTTAAATGTCTTACCTTAATTTGCTCTTTGCAGAACTTGTATTAGTTATGCATTTGGTATCCCATATTCCTTTATAACATGTACTTTTTATGAATTGTTTAACAAATTTTAGATGCTACAAATATAGGTTCCATAAATTCCTCTAAAAGTTTTCAAATTGTACTTTCCAAATTATACTTTAAACAGAATTGATTTTATTTTTGCACATGGCATTTTATAAAAATCCAATTTCCTTTTTTCCTACATAGATGATTAATTTTTTTCTATAATAGCTCTCAAAATTCTGTACATTTCCCCCTGATCTGTAAGACTACCTTTTCCATATATTACGTATCTATATATCTGTTTTGAGTAATTCTATTCTGTTCCATTGGCCTATGTGTTTATCACTACACTGATATCAAACTGATTTGATGATTATTGCAATATAAAACTGTTATATAGTATAGGACTTCCTCCACAATGTTGTTTCATAGGAATGTCTTTTATACTTTTTATATTTTCATATAAATTTTAAACAATCTTGTGAATTTCTTTGAGAAAACTTTAGTAACTAAATTTGAGAATCTTCCTCCTTGTGAATATGGTCTATCACTTAGGTCATTTTAATGATTTGTCACATATTTTTATTTATGCTTCTTTTGCTAGGTTTATTTCTATGTACTTTATATTTATTGCTATTTATATAGTACCTTGTAATAATTTTACATTTTCTAATCACTACAGAGATATAGATACAATTGCATTTTGTATTAACACTTGATGACTGAAAATTGCTAAAATCTCTTATGAATTTTAGTATTTGGCCACAGATTCTTTTTTTTTTTTTTTTTTTTTT
>CAUYTI010104578.1:0-33777 GCA_963575145.1 Galago senegalensis
CTATTCGAATAGAAAAGGTAGTTAAGTGCTGTATCCCTTACCTCTTGTTCCAACTACTATAGACGCTGAAGCTGGAGGATCACTTCAACCAATGAGATGGATTTTATTGTGTGAATAGATGTGGTCATGGACAATGTAGTGTTGGAGACAGAGGGATAGTTTGGAATAATGAAAAATAATGAAAGAAAGAAACAAAGAAAGAAAGACAGACAGAAAGAAAGAAAGAAAGACAGAACGACAGAAAGAAAGAAAGAAAGGAAGGAAGGAAGAAAATTTCCTGGTACAGATAGCAAGAGTGTAATTAGGAAAAAAGGTCAGTAGGCAGACGGAATACAGTACTAAATAAAGGAGATTTGTTGTGGTCTCCAGTGATAGGAGGGAATGATGATTCAGGACATGTTCATTTGCAATTGTTTCGATGGGAGACTGCCAGTTGATATGATGGGTAGGGGTTGTCTGGAAATGTCTGGTCTTGGAAGGATTTGGGCAAGGAAATATTGGTACAGATTGAAAAGTGCAACATAAGGGGTGGAGTATAGAATCTAAATTTACTAGTGTGCATTAAAATAACTTACTTGAGTCAAGAATTCATTGTATGTAATATTACATGGTGTACCTATACCACAATTTATTGACCCATTTATGGGTTGATGGGCACTTATGCACCCATAAAGAAAAATGGAGACTTCCTCCTTAATGTTTTCATGGATGGAGCTGGAAGATGTTCTTCTTACCAAAGTATCTTAAGAATTGGAGAAAAAGTATCCAATGTACTCAACCTTTTATGAAACTTATAATAGTTTCTAACTATAGTAACTAATTAACCTAATTATAGCTTAAGAATATGGGGAGGGTAAAGGGAGGGTATCAGGGTCGATGAGTGCAGGAAGAGTGGTTGGTAGGACAACCTTTATAGTTTATCTTACAAGGGTCCAAATGAATCTTTCTAAAAGAAGAATGTAAATGTCTTAATATAATCACTAAGAACATGAAATGAAGGTTATGTTAAAAAGATCAATGAAAATATTTCAAATTCTATATGAAAACTCCACAATGTACCCCATGATTGCATTATTGTACACAGCTATTATTTAATAAAAAAAATTTAAAAAAAATTATTATTTGGGCAATTTAGAGTATCTACAACATTCTATGATATAAAAGGTGAGAGTTGTGTGAATTCTGTAGTGTTGATTAATAGAGGTTTCAGGAAAAAATTTCCCTATTTGAAACTAATTTATAGATTTTATATTAAAACTATAACCTAATTATAGCCTAATAATATGGAAAAGGGCTAGGGGTAGGAGTAGGGAGGGCTGTGGGACGGTGGAGGGAGGGTGATTGTTGGGATCACCTTTATGGTGTATTTTACACAGGTGCAAGTGATTCTTCATAAAAGTAGAATATAAAAGTCTTAATACAATAAAAAAGACAATAATATCACCACTTGACATGTGATATTGGGGAAAATTTTCAACACTAGATTTGTGGTGAAAAGTAAAAATAATAATCAGACATTTGGAGGGCACCTGTAGTCCAAGCTACTTGGGAGGCTGAGAGAGGAAAATTGCCTAAGCCTAGGATATGGACTTTGCAGTGATCTTTAGGTGTCACAGAGCTTTACTCAGTGTGATAAATAATGTAAGTCCCATTCTCCATATAAAAGAAAAAAGGAAAAATGAGAAGTAACTTGTATACAAAAAGTTTTCTCCATTTTTTTATTGTGACAGAGTCTTGTTTTGTTAACTTTGGTAGAGTACCCTGTTATCATATCTCACAGCAAACTTCAAGTGTTCTCATGAAGCAAATGTATTGCCTCCATGGGAATGCCAGGAATCTGCATAACTTTCAGCCTTTCATTATTCTTTAGAGATTGGCATCTCTCTAGTACTAAGACTGGTCTCCAATTCAGAAGCACAGACAATCCAACTGATTGGGCATCCCAAATTGCTGAGACGAGAAGCATGGAGAACCAACCCTGTCCACAAAACCTAGTAATAAAAGTATCCCATCTGTGATGTCTAAAATAATGACTCAAAAAGAGGGTGGTGCGTTGGAAATTTGTCCCAGGCAATCTTCAACAAATGATAGCTGGGCATTGGGGTGGGCGCCTGTAGTTCAAGCTACTGGGGAGGGTGAGGCAAAAGAATCATCTGTATCTAGGAGATGGAATTTCTGTGAACTGTGATGGGATAGCATTCTACTGAGAGAAAAAGTGAAACTCTGTCTGAAAAAAAAAAGAAAAGAAAAGAACAAAGAGCATTCTACGTAAGTGCCTCTATGCAGTTTTGCCTTCTGCCTGACATACTCCATATATGTCACTGAGGCCTGAGGATTTGACAATCCTCAAAGTCCCTGATAAGCTCTTTTCTTAAGTATAGCTCATAGACTTATTCCAGGTATGATTACAATATTTTGATTCTCTAGGGAGCCAAATTAGATAGAACCCCTGAGCTCCTGTGTTAGAGACAAGGCTGAGCAATATAAATTAAACCTCATCCCTGATATGCCAACAGGTTTCTAGTCAAAAAGAAAGGGTAGTCAAGTATTATATCCCTTACCTATAGTTCCAGCAACTCAAGAGGATAAGGAAGGAGGATCACTTCAACTGAAGAGTTGAATGTTATTATGTGCAAGTCAGATGTCATGGACAATCTAGCCTAAGGAACAGAGCGAGTCAATCTTATGAAAGATATTGAAAGAAAGAAAAAAGAAAGAAAGAAAGAAAGAAAGAAAGAAAGAAAGAAAGGAAGGAAGGAAGGAAGGAAGGAAGGAAGAAAGAAAGAAAGAAAGAAAGAAAGAAAGAAAGAAAGAAAGAAAGAAAGAAAGAAAGAAAGAAAGAAATGGAGGGAAAAAAGAGAGAGAGAAAGAAATTTTCCTAGGTACAATTTCCAAGAGTGAAATTATGAGGAAATTCAGCAGGCAGATGGAACAGTACAACATAAAGAAGGAGATTTGTTGTGGTCCCAAGGGGAAGAGGGAACAATGAGTCAGGAAATGTTTGTGGTTGGTTACTTAGGAGACAGTCATTTTATCTGATGGGCAGGGAATGTTCAGTGTTGTCTTGTCCTTGGTCGTGGACGGACTGGGCAAGGGAATATTCACTCAGATTGATAAGTACAAAGGAAGGGGTTGAGTCTATCATGTGGATATTTTAGTGTGCATAAAATTCCTAACTTGAGTCAGGAATTTACTGTGTAGGAAGTTTAGTGACTAACAGAATCTAAGATACGAAAGGGTTAGAGTTGTGTAAATTATGAAGTCTTGATTAATAGGAGGTGTAGGAAAAAATATTTCCCTATGAGACAATAATTTCTCCAGTTCACCTCTAAAGTGGGGGAAAATTTTTCAACACTAGAACCATCCTCAAAAGTGAAAATAATAGCCAGGCATTGTGGTGTGCTCCTATAGTCCCAGCTACTTGGGATACTGAGAGAAGAAAATCACCTAAGCCTAAGAGTTGGAGATCGCTGTGATCTGTAGATTCCACAGGACTTTACTGACTGTGATAAATAAAATAAATCTTTGTCTATATAAAAAAATAAAATAAAAGTGGGAGTAACTCCAATACAAATGTTTTTTTTTCCTTTCATTTATTGAGATAGAGTCTTTTTTGTTGCATTTGATAGAGTACCCTGGAATCATAGCCCACAGCAAACTTAGTGTTCTCCTCAAGTGAACCTGTTACCTCAGGCGGCATTCCAGGAGCCTGCATAACATCTGGCCTTTTTTCTTCTTCAGAGATGGGTATCTAGCTAGTGCTGAGGCTGATCTCTAATTCAGAAGCTCAGACAATACAACTGACTGGTACTTGCAAATTGAAAAGATGAGAAGTATGAAGAACCACCCTTGGCCAATAAACCTAGTTTGAAATTATCCCATCTTTGATGTCAGAAGTGGTGGATCAACATGAAACTAGAGAGTTTGAAATAAGTCCCATCCAATCGGCAACAAGAAATAGCTGGGCATTGTGGCAGTGGCAGTGGTTAAAGCTACTGGGGAAACTGAGGCAAAAGAACTGACTGAGCCTACGAGATTTATGTTTTGGTGAGATATGAAAGTATAGCACTCTACTGAGAGTGACAAAGTGAAACTTTGTATCAAAAACAAACAAAAAAACAAAGAAGAACCCAGAAGAACCCTTGTACTTAAGTATCTCTATGAAGTTTTACCTTCTGGAATACAGCTTAATTCTCACTGCTGTACAAAATTTCCAAGTTGTGTCAGCATAGTGACTGGAATGTTAGCCATTGTTGTAATCAATATGGCACAAATGGGAGATCACTTCGCTGTGGATGGAGGGCTAAGAAATGTCCTGGATCAAAAACTTGCAGGACACCAGCTGAAGTGAGCAGAATAGTCCAGTAAGTAACTATGACTAGAAGACTTGATCCCATGATATTATAGGATGAAGTCACTACCTGGTAACCATAGATGACATCACAATGTGTGTTGACCTGGTTTTCAATTTTAAAGATTAATATTATTCCTGCTAATCATGCATGATTGCTGTCCAGGTTTCTTGTTGGCTTCAAACTATTACAAAGCATGAGGTTCTTTTTAACCCCTCAATTTCTACTTCTTAAACTTTGTTTTGTAACTGTGGCCATGGTATTCAACAACCCATCCTTTCCTTTTCAAGTCACAGATTGGTAATCAAATGGAAGAGTGTGGATTATACCTATTGCTGCGCTGGGATGTTATACAACAAGTAATCAAGTTCAATGTTTTGACAATGATTCAACAAATGTCAATGTTATGTCACACAATTCCGAGTTCTATGTTTCATGATGTTTTACTACTTTCTCTAGAATAGGCTTGTTTCAGATGGCTAGTGTATCAGTGAAGGTTCCCTCTAAAAATCTGGTATAATACTGTGTCCAGTAGTGGTTTCATATATGGAGCTATTTATGATGATCAAGGGAAATATCAGCCTATCTTTAAATTTCCATAGATACTAAATTCCATGCTGGGTGTGTCTAAACTTCTGGATTATTGGACACAATGTACGTTGAAAAGTTATGTTGGATCACACGTATAATACACAATAACTAATGAAACCTGATGAAGATAAAAGAGATCCATGCATAGTTGTAGTGATCTGCCACTACAGATATGTAAAACAATTCTGACATACTGTCTATGTGTCACCAAGCCTGAGGATTAAACAAACCTCAAAATCCCAAATAAGCTCATTACTTATGTAGAGCTCAATGAATTATCCCATGCATAACTATAATATTTCAATGCTCTGAACATGAAATTAGGAAGATAACCATAGCTTCTGTCTTAGATAAGGCTAAACAACATAAAGACAAACTAAGCCCTAATTTGCCACCAAGTTTCTACACAAAAAGAAAGAAGTCAAGTGTTGTATCCCTAACCTGTATTTCCAGCTACTCCAGAGACCAAGGCCGGGGGACAACTTCAAACAAAGTGTGGGATGTTATTGTGCACAAGGCTGAGGTAATGAACATTCCAGCCTGGGGACAAGAGTGAGAGTAGGTCTGATGAAAAAGTATGATGGAAAGTTATATAGAAAGAAAGGAGGGGGGAAGAAAGAAAAAAAGAAAGAAAGAAACTTTGCTAGGTACAGTTTTCCAGAGCAGAATGAGGAGGAAAGGTCAGTAGGTTGAGAAAACAGGACTGCATAAATGAGGAAATTTATTATGGTCCCCAGGAAGAGGAGGGAACAATGAGTAAGGAAAAGTTAGTTTGGTTGGTTTCTTAGGAGACTTCCAGTTGATCTGTTGGGTAGGGGTCTTCCAGAGATATCTGATCTCTAGTCTTGAACTGATTTGGGCACGGGAATATTGTTCAGATTGAAAAGTGCAACAGAACATGTGGAGGTTATTATTTGGATATTGTAGTGTACATAAAAAGCCTGATGTGAGTCACGTATTTATTTTATGGGAAGTTTTAGAATACCTACAAAATCTAAGACTCCAAAAGACCAGCATTGTGTAAAATTTGAAGTGTACACAAATAGAAGTTGTAGGAAAAATATTTCTCTATGCAAGAATAATATCTCCAGTTGACATCTAATCTAAGTAACATTTTCAACACTAGATATATGTTGAAAAAGGTAAAATGTAAAAGTAATAGCCACGTGTTCAGGCATCTGTAGTTCAGGCTATGCAGGATGTTGAGAAAAAAAAATCACCTCATCCCAGTAGTTAGAGGTTGCTGTGATATGTAGATGCCACAGAACTTTACTAACTGTGATAAATAAAGTAAGTCTTCATCTCTACAAAAAAAAAAAAAAATTAAAAAATGAGGAGTAACTTCAATACAAATGGTATTCTCCATATATTTATTGAAACAGATTCCTCTTTTTTGTTGCTTTTGGTACAGGAACCTGGTATAGCACACAGAAAATTTCAAGTGTTCTCATCAAGCAAACATATTCCTTCAGCTCGCATGCCAGAAGCCTGCATAACATCCAGTCTTTTTAAATATTTCTGATATGGGTATCTCACTAGTGCTGAGGCTGGTCTCCATTTCGAATCTCAGACAATCCAACTGATTTGGCCTCCCAAAATGCCATGAAGAGAGGCATGAAGAATCACCCCTGGCAACAAAACCTAGTTTGAAATCTATCCCATCATTGACATATGAAGTGGTGGCACACCATGAGGGTGGTGCATTTGAAAAAGGTCCCAGCCTATCTACCACAAAAAAAAAAAAAAAATAGCTGAGAACAGAGGCAGGCATCTGTAGTCAAATCTATTGGGAAGTCTGAGGTATAAGAATTGTTTTAGCCCAGTAGATGGAGGTTTCTTGGAGCTGTGATGGCACAGCAGTCTACTGATAGTGACAAAGTGAAACTCTGTCAAAGAAGAAGAAGAAGAAGAAGAAGAAGAAGAAGAAGAAGAAGAAGAAGAAGAAAACAAGGATCATCCTACTTCAATATCTCTATGCAGTATTAAAATCTGAAATGCAGCTTGAGTTTCACTGCTGTACAAAATCTCAAATTTTGTGTAAGCCTAGTGACTGGAATTTCAGCCATTAATATAATCAATGAGGCACAAATGTGAGAGTACTTCTCTGTCTGTGGATGGAAGGTAAGAAATTTCCTGGATCGAACACTTGCAAGACACCAGCTGAAGTGAACAGAAAAGTTCAGTGAGTATCTTTGACCAGAATCTTGGATCTCACATCATTCCAGGATGAAATCAGTATGAGGATTACATGGATGACATCACAATGGTTGTTGTGCTGGGTTATCGTATTTAAGCTTAATATCATTTCTGCTAAGCATGCATAGTTACTGCTCAGGTTTGATGTTGGGTGTAAAGTGTTAGTTAGAGTGGGGTTATTTTCTGCACATTCATTTATGATTCCTAAATTTTCTTTTGTAACCATGGCAAACATTGAAAAACTCATCCTTTCCTTTTAAATTTACAGATTTGTAATCAAATGGAAGAGTGTGTTTCATAGCTAGAACTGCCCTGGAACATCAGAGAATAAGAAATCAAGCCCAATGATGGGACAATGATTTGACAGACATAAGAAGTATGTCACCCAATTTCCAGTTCTATTTTTCATGATATTTGACTTCTTTCTGTAGAATAGACTTATGTTGGTGAGACACTGTGTACAGGTACTCCTCACCTATTTATGATGGTCATGAGAAATGTCAGGCTATCCTTAAATTTCCATCAATATTCAATTTTTTGCTAGGTGTGCCGAAACTTTGGCTTATTTCCCACAATGTACATTGAAGAATTATGTTGGATTATAAATATAATGCACAATAATTAATAAAACCGATAAGGATAAAAGAGGTCTATGCATAATAGTGGTAATATACCACCACAGATATGTAAAACAGTCCTGACATTCCACCTATATATCATCAAGGCACAAGAATTAGAAATATTTCAAAGTTCCTGATAAGCTCATTTCTTCATAAGTAGCCCTGAATGAATTTTCCCCCTCATGGCTACAATAATTAATTCTCTGGGATGCGAAATTGAGCATTTCCCCTGTGCTCCAAATTTAAAGACAAGGCTAATCAATAGAAAGACAACCTGAATCCTGATCTCCCACTGGGTTTCTACTCAAATAGAACAGGTACTCAAATGTATTGCTTACCTATAGTTCTAACTGCGGTGGCAGGATCACTTGGCTTATCACTCACCTGAAGAGTTTGATGTTATTGTTTGCAAGATTGAGGTTATAAACAATACAGCTTGGAAAAAAAAGTGAGAATGGGTCTTATGAAAACTAATTAAAGAAAGAAAGACAGAAAGAAAAATAAATTTTCCTTGTACTGTTTTCAAGAGGAGGATCGTTAGGTAGGCCAAAGGAATTCAGAACTACATAAAGAAGGAGATTTGTTTTCTTCCCCAGTGATAGGAGGAATAATGAGTTGGGACACGCTTTCTTTGCATTTGGTTCCATAGGAGACTTTCCGTTCATCTGATGGGTATGGGTCTTACACAGATGTCTAGTACCTCGTCTTGGACATTGTGTGTCAAGGGAATATGGCACAGAATGAAAAATGCAAAGACGGGGTGGAGTGTAGAATCTGGATATTTTAGTGTGCATTAAAATAACTGACTTGAGTCAAGAAGTCACTTTGTGGGCAATTTATAGTGACAACAGGAATCTATGATATCAAAGGGTGAGAAGTTTATAAAATCTGAGGTCTTGCCTAACAGGTGTTTCAGGAAAAAAATTTCTCTATAAGAGAATAATTTCTCCATTTGACATCTAATTTAGGGGAAAATTTTCAACACTAGTTCTGTGGTCAAAGTTTAAAATAATAATGAGTCATTGTGGCATGCACATATAGTCCCAGCTACTTGGGAGGCTGAGAGAAGAAAATCACCAAAGCCCATGTCTTATTTGGACTTTGCTATAATCTGTAGGTGCCACAGAACTTTACTCAGTGTGATAAATAATGTAAGTCTCTGTCTCTTTATGAAATAAAAAAGTAACAATGGGGATTAACTTGAATACAAATGTTTTTCTCCATTTTTTTTTTATTCAGACAGAGTCTTGTTTATGGCCTTTGGCAGAGTACCCTGATATCATAGCTTACAGCAAAGTTCAAGTGTTCTCATCAAGCAAACCTATTTGCTAAGCTGGCATGCAAGGAGCCTGAATAACATCCAGCCACTGTTGATTCTTTAGAGATGGGTATCTCACTAGTGCTGAGGTTGGTCTCGAATTCAGGAGCTCAGACCAACAGACTGGGGTTCCCTCCAAGATGAGAGGCATGAAGAATCACCCTTGGATACAAAACCTAATTCTAATAATGTCTAATCTGTGATGTCTGAAGTGGTGGATGGAAAATGTTCACAGACTATCAGGAACAAAAAATAGTTTGGTATTGCAGCAGGCATCTTTAGTTAAACTAATGAGGAGGCTGAAGCAAAACAATTACCTGGGTCTAGAAGATAAAGGTTTCTGTGAACTGTGATGGGAAAGAACTCTGCTGAGAGTGATGAACTCCGTATCAAAAAAAAAAAAAAGGCCAAAAAGAACAAAGGGCATCAGAAGTAAGTGTCTCTATACAGTTTCATTATCTAGAATGCAGCTTAAGTCTCACTGTTGTACAAAATCTCATCTGTTGTGTCAGCTTATTGGAATCTCAGCTATTATTGTAATCGATCAGGCACAAATGGGAGCTCAGTTCTTTGTCTGTGCATGGAAGGCTAAGAAATGTCCTGCATCAAACACATGCAGAACAAAAGCTGAAGTAAGCAGAAAAGTCTAGCGAGTATCTTTGACCAGAAGCCTGGATCTCACAACATTCCAAGATGAAGGCATTAATGGTCACCACAGGTGACATCAAAAGATTTGTTGCCCTCGGTTACAATTTTTAAGCTTAATCTTATTCCTGCTAAGCATGTGTATTTATTCTCCTTATTTGTTATTGTGTTCAAACTGATAAAAAAGACTGGTGCTCTTTACTCAACTCTCAATTCCTGCTTCCTCAGTTTTGATTTGTAACTATGTCCAAGGATTTAATAACCCTTCCTTTCCTTTTCAGAAAATATTTTGTATATAAATGAAAGGGTGTGGTTTATAACTAGTAATAACCTGGGATGTTATGGAACAAAAAATCAAGCCTATGATCAGACAATGATTTGGCAGACCTAAATGGTACATCACACAATTCCCATTTCTACTTTTAATAAAGTTTAACTTTTCTCCATAGAATTGGCTTTTTTCTGATGGTAGGTGTCTCATTGAAAATTCCCTCTCGAAATATGGTGAGGTACTGTGTCCAGCAGTGTACTTAATACCTACAGTTATTTATGATGATCTTGGGAAATATCAGCCTATCTTCAAATTTTCATCAATCATGAATTACATGTTAGGTGTGTCAAAAGGTCTGGCTTCTTGGACACAATGCACATTGAAGAGTTATGTTGGATCACACATACAATACACAATCATTTGTGAATATTGAAAAGCATAATAGAGATCCATGCATAGTTGTGGTGATATACCAGCATAGATATATAAAACAGTCCTGACATACTCCCTATGGGTCACTGAGGCCTAAGAATTGGGCACTCCTCAAAGTCCCAGATAAGCTCATTTCTTAAGTAAACCTCACTAACTTATCCCATGCATAACTACTATATTTTGATACTCTGGACAGCCAAATGGGCAGGTCACTGTAAATCTTATCTTTGAGACAAGGATGAGCAACACAAAGACTTTGTCTGCATAAAGAAAGATGAAGACTTTACGTCCTTCATGTTCACATGGATGGACCTAGAAAATATTCTTCTTAGCAAAGAATCACAAGAATGGAATAAAAATATCCAATGTACATACCCCTATTATGAAATTAATTTCTACCTTTTATATGAAAGCTATAACCTAATAACAGCCTAAAAATAGGGGAGGGGAGGGAGGGAGATTGGAGGGATCACTTCTGTGGTTTATCTTACAAGGGTACAAGTGAATCTTTCTAAGAATAGAATATGAATGTTTTAACACAATAACTAAGAAAATGACATGAAGGCTATGTTAACCAGTTTGATGGAAATGTCTCAAATTGTATGTGAAAACACCACACTGTACCCCAGAAGTGCATTAATGTACATAGTTACCATTCAATAAGAAAATAAAAAAAAAAGATATAGAAAAAAAAAGTAAGATATTTAACAGACATATAGACATGGCTTTACAAGTACTAGTAACATTTATTGAAATGTTCATGGTTCATGGTTCAGATATTAAATTTAATTATTTTACTCTTTCTATCTAATTCTAAGACATGAAGAAAATTAAACACCCTCAAAAGAAAATGGTAGACAACAAGAATACCTATTAATTATCAGTCATCTAATATGGAATCCAGCTTTATGATAAAACAGTACTTCAATTTATTTTTTTTAACTGTGGTAAAATACATATAAGATAAAATTATGTTATATAATAAAATGTCTCAATCATTTTTTGAGTATATGGTTCAACAGTGTTAAGCATGTCCACACATTGTTTCACGACCTATCTCTAAAGCTCTGTTCATCATGAAGAATTAAAACTCCACATCTGTTAAACAACTCCCCATTTCCCTTGCCACTGGCAAACATCATTCTCCTTTCTGTCTTGGTGAATTTACCTCACATAGGTCCCTTGCACCAGGCGTGATGAAGCAAAGTCTATGTCACGAAGTATGAAGTGACTTCATTTATCTCCCTGAGCTGGTTCAGCTTTAAATATTTCCCTTTACTGACCTCAGTAAGGAATAGTTAATCACTTTCTCATTTATTACTCACTTTAAGAAGAGCCATCTATGTTCTTCTGAGGTGTTAGAAATGTGAAAGTCTAAGAAAATATCACAAGGACATGGTAATATCCATTTTCTTCACAAACTTATAGTCTAGTTGAAGCAATTGCCTGAAATCCCCACTATTGGATTAATTCTTAAGCTTAAGGTATTTTCTCCAAAAGGACTCTGTTAAAATATGAACATATTTTAAGATATAGGAAGCCGTAAGTAATGTGTTTTCCTATTAAAATTGGTTCAAATATCAAATATCTCCTGTATTCTACTTGAAGACAGAGAAAGAATTTAAAAGAAATACTTTATGTTTTAATTGTTAAATGAAAAAAGCTCATAAAACTAATATTTTCATATCCGTAAAATATTGAAAAGTAGTATACGAAGAAAATGAAAATTTACCTATCACCAAGTCCAAACAAAAGATTTTATATACACCATTTCATTTCCATATCTATAACATTTATAATAAGAATGTATTATGATTCTCAATAAACAAAAAATAATGCTTATGTCCATGTGCCATTCTAAGTTCATTTGAGCACTGAGGCAAGAATTGGCACTGATTCCTGATTTCTGTCATTCTTACTACATAAGTTTTGCTAAGATCTTTGTCTTCCGTCTGTATGTACCCAGGAAACTCATATCTTAGTGTTGGGAATTAACTAACTACAGAAAACACACTTGTGCTTCCAAAAGTACTGTAGATTTAATTTTTACTTGCTTTTATTTTCTAAAAGAAAAAAAGAAAAGTAAATAATACAAAAAGACAGAGACCAAGAATAATAGTGGAAAAATACTGTTAGGTCCTTGTGGGTTCAGAAGATTATGTTTTATCATTCTTTCCTTTAAGATATTTACCTCTATATCAATTAATATATATAATAACAAAATTTGTATTTCAGTATCCTGGAGATAACTTTCTAAAGAATGTCGAAACAATGGTCAAATGTATACCTACATCACGCTTAACTGAACATACTACCACATTTTGGTAGGTAAACCTAGGTTACCATCTAGTGGTAACGTCTTAGAAATGCAGACACAGACTCCCTGGGTCCCCAGGAGTTAATCCACGAATCCAAAAATTACAACAGATTGTAAACAATGACAAACAATGTCACAGGCAAGAATCACAACTACTTTCAGGATCCAGTGGTCTAATTGCATTCAGCTAGGCTCAAGGGTGTATATACAGATAAAGGTAGATTACAATGGTGCTTGATAAGAGTGTTATGCACTAAATATTCACACATGTAATGCTTCATGAAGCTGTGAGTGATGCTACCTTCAGAGCTATGTGGGAAATTGTTCATTATTTTTATTTCAAATTGGAATCTAGATTATAAATATCTTTCCAATTAGCTTTCGAAAACTACCAGGCTTAAGAAACAATGACACTGAGAAAAAAATGGCAGTAAGAAAATTAAAATAATTGACTATGACTCAGATACAAGTTCACAGATGGCTCTTTTCTGAGGGAAGGAGACCCTTGAAATCATGATATAATAGACTCAGTCTTTCTCCTGGTGTTTGCCTATATTCTGATGCTAACCTTCCATGCTAGTAACCTTTTAAAATCATTCCACAGGAAGTAGCACAGTTAAAATGCAAAATTATTAGTAAGTACATAAATTCATGATCCAGGTTTCTTTCAGTCAAGAGGAATGTAAGGAACTAAGATAGGGAACAGGTACACATCCCACGACCTTCTCTGAGCATCTGTAGTGTGCTAGTACCTCTACAAGCCACAAGAGCCAAAGCATATAAGGATCTAATAGAGAATAATTGGCAAGTAATAATAATTCAGAATAAATGGCATAATAGAGACCTTCACACGGTCTTTGTGAGCAAGGAGTGAAGAATTATTAGCTGGCAATGGGAGTTAAGAGAAGCTTTATGAAAGAGGTATCAATCGAACTTGGCATTGACTTATGAGTAAGAACTTAGCAGATGTTCAAGAAGGAGATGATCAAAGGCCAAAAACCTGTTCTGCTTGAAAAACAGTAAGAAGCTTTACACTTTCTAAAGAAGTCAAGCTCATGTGTAATGTTGCAGTAAAAGGCTTTGGGCAACCAGAGAGTATATGCACAGCTGACAGGCAGTAAGTGGAACTATGGAGCTCACTAACAGAAAGGATAATTAGGAAAGGGGCAAAAATCCATCTAAAACACAAGCTATTGATTTATCATATGCTTTGTTTTTGTATTTTTATAATATTATCTGATATCATCATTAAAAGAATCAAGCACTCAAAGTTAAATTCCAATAGTGCATTTTGTCGATTTGGGTCACTATGGAATTACTGCTCAGGAAAGTACCTGGTACACAGTAGCACCTGAATAAATATGAAAATCTTTATAGATTCAAACTTAAAGCCATTCAGAAAACATTTACTGAGCACTTGCTGTGTGCTGTCACTATAACATTTAAGAGGATTTTTGACCCCCTTTACTGAGAAGATCAAGTTTAAGATAAATGGTAACTATAACTGGTGGCAGACAAGCTTCTCATATCCCTGGAAAATCTACTATAACAGCCCCACTCAGTATGGTCACCACTAACCACATGTGGCTATGGAGCACCTGAAATGTGCCTGTTCCACCTTGAGAAATGCCAGGAGTATGAAATATACATGAGAGTTTAAAAGCTTGGTACAAACAAAAAGGAATGTAAGAAATCTCCTTGAAAAATTCTGTATTCATTACATGTTGAAATTACATTATTTTAAATATATTCTCTTCAATAAAATGTCATTAAAATTAACTCACCACTTTCTTTTTACTATCTTTGTGGTTGCTGAAAAATAGATAATTACATATGTAGCTCACTTTATATTTTTACTGGATGGTGCTCATTAAAAATCAAAGATAGCACTTTTATTCTCGATGTATAAATTGAAGAGTCTTTTTACATTTAACTTTCAGAGTATATTAATTTTGAATACTGAGGCTAAAGATGAACTTGAGAAATAGTGACTTAGATGGGTTACACAATTGAGAACCACTGTGCTCTAGTCTAGACTAGAGTAACCTAGTTCAGTACTTGATTATTCATGGATAGATGTACAGAACCAGTCTGGATCCTTTACAAAGCTTAAAATTCCTTACTGATTGGAGGGAAAGTAAGAAATTTTCAATAGTTTTTCCTACAGGTATTCAAATTTTGACCTACTGTCCCAGTTTATGAATATAATCAATTTCTTTGTGAATTTCTACTTCCTGGGTGCAGGAAAATAGTACAATCACTGAAATGGCAGAATTGGAGAATGTCATCTAAACCGGTAGGGAGTTTTGAGGCCTCCCTGTCAGAACTGTATGATCACGGCCCAGTGTCCGCTTCCTGACTGGAAATGCTTTCCCCTCGGCCAACTCTGCTGCCAGAAATTTTCAGAATACTATTTGAAGTGTGTGCACTCATGTGAAATAGCAGTATTGTGAAACTTCAGCTTGAAAATTCTATGCATTATAGGACCAGCAAACACATAGTGAGGAAGAAATTGGGATGCTGGAGTGTAGCCGACTGCAGGCATGGTTAGACTGTTTTACTCTGGGCTAGGAAGGGTGAGAAGCAGCTTTGTCTAAGAAGAACAAGTTGCAGTTCAAGGAGCATGTAGACAATAGGCGTTAGTAAGAGAGGAGGAATCAGAAATCCAACAAATTGCAACACAACATGAGAACTAATTGGTGGATAATCTGGTTCTTTAAACTCTCTCAGTGTAAAAGTTAGGTTCACATATGGTTAACGCTCCATCTGAACTCCAGGCAGTGAATGGACTGTAGGTGTGGTGTAGTTACCAATGCGACCTGCCAAATATCCCCAGTTCTCTTCATTTCCTGGCACGTCATGGGCTTTTACTTCCTGGCAATCCTGTGATTCAGTGAAAACATGTGATTAATTGTATCCAACAGTTTGTGTGTAGAGGTCCCTTTTGAGTTAGAGCATTTTACTATCAATTCAAGCCTGTCGATATCATGTGGAACTAAGGTCGACAATACACTGAGTCACCATTGATTATATCGTCTGTAACATAATAAGTAGAAACTGGCCAGAATTAGCCTTCCCAATTAACTTTTTTATGATAGGTCTATTTGACATAACAAAAATCTATTCAATCTAAAAAGCTATCCAATCCATCAGATGAAAATTATTCCATTTATACACTAACACACATACTCTTTTGGGTTAGAAATAACGGGAACTCAAGTGCTTTAATCTATGGACTTTGTCCACTGACCTCCAACCAGTGGCATATGGTATCCTGATAGGTCTACAAGTTCTCTCTTTCTCTACTTTGTCACTGCAGACTGAATTTGATATGAGAGCTCTCATCCATTAATGCCTAGAGTTTCAAGCTCTTTTATGTATTAGGAGAATGGGGAGAGAATTCATATTCACATCTGCACTGGGAGCAAAAGCCATCAAGGTATGAAAGCATAAGGTTTACAAATCTATAATCACAAAAATGGACAATTTCAGTTTCTGTGATTGATTCTCTTAGAGTTGGTTGTTCATTCCCTTGCAATGATCAGCTATATGCAAAATATTTGATGCCATGTGTTGATGTGAAATTTAATTCATGTATATTCATATTAACCCCACCTATCTGGTGGTGGATTTTACAGATAATCAAATTAAGCAATACTCACATTGCTGTGTTCTAAGCTACTATTGCCTTATCTGGAACTTAGCATTTTAGACACTTATGCACACATTGAAGATAACATCCAGAATCCTATTCTCCTCTGGCAGATTGATTTCTAAGGTTCAAGATAGCAGCTGCTCCATCATTTTTGGTCCCTGACCCACTACAGTTAAATATTTCTGTCACTGCTAACCAGGAACGGTGCAGACAAAGAAAAGAATATCTTATCTGGTGTTACTGGTCTGGATTGTAATCTTGGCTATGTTATGAGCTAGCTGAGTCACAATAGGAAAACACCGGGTCGCCTCTCTGAGTTTCCATTCTTTCCTCTTTAAAATAAGGCTAATAATGCCAACCCAGCTGATGATTATGAAGAACAAATGCGATAAAATAGAAGAGAGTTATTCTGCAGATGAATGGTAATTCACATTATAACAGGCAGAAGATTTGATATTTTCAATGAGAGCGTTTCTCAAACCTCTTTTAATGTAAGACTTTCATGCAGCTATGAGAATTTGAGAATCTATTTATTTATTTATTTATTTATTGCTATGAGAATTTGAGCAGTGGTAAAGTTAGTGTAGAGTTAAGGATGGACCTTAGCTGTCCAGTGCACGTGGTGTGACCAGGAGCTGAAGTACAGATTATGGAATGTTTGCATCCTCCTGCTGTATGGTTGAGTGGAGAGTTTAGAAAAAGAGCATGTTTTTCCCCTTAATCTGTGTTCTTTCTGTGCAGCCTTGGAAGAGAGAAAGAAATGTGAGGCAAAATACTTGGTCCTGGGCATTAAAATCCAACTCTATTGACAGGGCACAGAGTGGTGAGTAACTCCAAGGAATTGCATCAGAAGGCGTCTAGGCTAGGGGAGAATAATCTGCAACATTCAGATGTGTATGGAGTTAACTTGGGCGTTCATGTGTCGTGGAAGAAAAGGAGAGCAAACCCAACATCTAAGGTGCAAATGGGAAGTTGTGTTCCTAAAGCTTTGGGAAAAAAGGATTCCCCTGTTTTTCTAAACCAGTCATTCATTTTCTTTCCCTTTGATGCCATTAGTTTCCTGCTTTTATATTTATTCTTAACTTTAGGAGAAGATCACTCCTGGAGCCAGCAGTCAGGTTCTATCAGTTGGTGCAAAGTCACATGTTCCTTCTGCTCTGCTTTGCCTCTCACAGCATAATAACTATGGTAATCTTAACTTTCAGCCCTGCCCACCTTGAAGGTCTATCAATATTCTGACTTCTTAAGTATATGAAGTAGCATTTTAATTAGCATTTCCATAGGGTCTGTATTTTGTCAACAGAAAGATGTTTGTTTTCCTAAGAATTCTTTTTTTTTCCTTCTTTTTTGAGACAGTCTCAAGCTGTCCCCCTGGTTAGAGTGCAATGGCATCACAACTCACAGCAACCTCCAATTCCTGGGCTCAAGCAAGTCTCCTGCCTCAGCCTCCCAAGTAGCTGAGACCACAGGCGCTCGCCACAATGCCCGGCTATCTTTTGGTTGCAGCTGTCGTTGTTGTTTGGCAGGCCCAGGCTGGATTTGAACCCACCACCTCAGGTGTATGTGGCTGGTGCTTTTCCTGGGAATTCTTCATTCATTCCTCCAACAATGATAGTTTACTCACTAGACAGCCAACAAAGGAGGCCTCTAGGAGAAATAAAATATATCAAATTGTTTTTTAATTAACTTACGGACTAGTTGAAGAAAAAGAAGTGTACTACTCAGCACGTCGTTTTATTTTTATTAAAATATTTAAATTCCTTTTTGCCTTTGCCTTTACATCAAGGGGATTTAAGGACTGCCTCATTTATTTGGACTTTGTAGAAAATTGGTCTAAAAAATAGAAGACTTCAACAAAGAACTGTATAATTGAAATGTTTAAAGCAAAAATTCCTTATGATTTCCTTATATCTTTATTCGATCTTGTTTAGATAGAAATACAACTTGGGATGTTTGTCAACCTAATTTGTAGGTAAATTAAAATCTACCCATATGACTCTTTTCATTCAGAATGCCTCAAGGAATACAAATGAATAAATGGGGGAATTCAGAAATAACTTAAAAACAACCACTTGTATTTATTCACTATAGTCTTATTAAAAAACTACTTTAATCCTCAACTTAATTGTCCCATGAGGACCCATCCTTCATCGCCTTTACATACATAACACACACACACACTTCATGTACATCCTCACATATTAATTTAGTCCAATAGGAAACTATTATTCAGCAAAAGCTTTGTTTGATGTCCACACTTGAAAGGCCGCCTCAGATCTATTTTCCTGCTGTACTGTTTTCTTTGGGCTTTATCCTGAAGAAAGCCTCTCTCTGTGATTTGAAACATTTCCCAGCGTCTATTGCAGAGGCAAATTCTTCATCATATTAATACCAATAATATGATGCATTCAAGCACTCTGCAGTGTTTTGATAAGATTCCATGGGGGTCTAGCCTTTTCCAGCTATATAAAAATGTTCAAAAAATAAAGCACGAGGGCAAAAAATAAATGCCCTGCTGAACATTTTTACCACAGGAGATTAGAACACACGGCGGCAGCCTGTTCTATAGAAGTGTTTTCTGAAGACAGGAGTCGTGCAGAGGGCGTCATTAACTTCCAAACCCTTCAAAATGAAAAATGAGAAGAAAGTGTCTTGGAAAGGTTGGACAACAAGACAACACACTAAGCAGCATACACATTATGATAAGTAAGGGGGTGGGTATCAGATTCAACATGTACTGATTTCAGCTGCCCTTTTAGTGCAATGAAGACATAACGGTAGTTTCAAGAGGGAAAAATAAAGTGTTATGTTTTTATCCGATATTGATCACTTGTGCCTAATTACTCACGCCTTCTATTTCCCTGAGCTTCAACACAAAGGAAAGAGGAAGAAACACTGGTTTCACAGTATAATTAATAGAGAAAGAAGAGAATTAATTTAGTGCATCCTAAAATATAAAAAAAAAGAACAACTGAAGCATGTCACTTTGTTCAAATACAATCTCTATAAAGAAAGTATAGTTACTGAGTCTTGGAAAATGTTCAGAGCTCAGGACATTCGGAGTCCTGAGGTCATTTCTCATTTCCACATTCTACCATGAGAATATACCTTGGTATATTATGAGACATTCTGCAATTCTGACTAGGTGCTAAATTTCTAATCTGCTTTTGGAGGTCATGCTATAAGGTATTTGAAGAGTAATCTTTTTCAGATGTCTTCGAAAATGTGAACTCAACAATTGATAACACTTGATTAATATTTCATAACAGGGGAGCAATATCTCCACTGCATAGCAGAAAAAAATTCTATTTTATACCACATTTTCATAATTTAGAGTATTTCTTTTTGGTCTTTCTTTTTTTGATTATTACTTTTTTTCTTACTTTCACAATAGCATAGGGGTTCAAACATTTTGGTAACAGAAGTTGCTTTTGTACAGTTTGAGTCGAAGCTGTTAGTGTGCCCATCATTCAGAGAGCATGCATGGGCCTTATACCTGGCAGGCATGTATTTACCCATCCTCCACCTACCATTTGATCAGCAATCTCACTACTGGGTATTTACCCAAATGAAAAAATAAAAGACATTTTATTTAAAAAAGAGTATTTGTTTAAAATAATTAATTGGTAGGCCATTAGACAGAGGTGGCTTCAGTGCCCTGGGTTCAGATATAAGCAAACCAAATCCAACTCAGTGTAAGCAGTACTATTCTAGCCCAGTCAGAAACTGCCAGAAAACCCCAAACTAAGGACTTACTTAAGCTTACACTACTGGAAACCACCAATTAACCTCTAACTGGTGACTTTCCACTAGAGTGATTCAAACAAGCCTACTATTCCCCTTTAACCAATTAAATATTTTTTTTTACTCTGCTTTTCTTTGCATTTCTTTTAAAAGAAACCTTATCAAAGACTTCCCCTCACCCTCCTTTGTGAGATCCCCAAACCACCCATGGTCTGGAGTTGCTGTGCTCATGAACCACTGTCTGCTCATATAAGCTATTTAAATTTTTAATGTGTCTTACTTTATCTTTTGGAACCACCTAAAGGTCATTTCTCACTTCCACATTTTAGCTGTGTCTTATGCCAAAAGAAGAGATGAAAAGAATGATCTAAATAGTAAAATAACAAATAAAATCATAAGTAATAACAACTAAAAATTCATAGCACCAATTATCTGACTGTATTACACAAAATCAATTTTTCAATGTTATTTCCACTCCAATCGCTAAATTTTGTCTGGAATCTTTGCCTCATTTTTCAATTGATTCCAGCGATTTCACTAAGAAATCTTTGATTACTGTCCCAACCGTCCACTCAGCAGAAGAGGCTTCTGTACGAATGTCTTCTGGATGTTACTTGGCACTGTTTACACCAGAAACTTTATGACACACAAGAGACTGTACTACAGTCATTCAAAGGTGACTCAGATTTCCTTTTCACTCTTCATAGTGGAAACTAATGACATCAGAGTGTTAATATAGTTAATTTGACCTAAAAGTCACATACAAAAATTTCTTAATAAAGGGAAATTATTTCTTCAAATATACTCAAGCTAAATTTGAAGCAGATATGCTTCATTATACTGCAAGAAAGAAAAAAGAGGCTAAAGTGAATTTTAACGAGGCTAAAGTAAATTTGAAGTTATTATCTGTTCCCTTTTAATGTGTTAGGTGGATTCTGGCAATAAAAAAAAGTCAATCTCAGAATTCAGTTATGTGGCTAATGACAATGACCTTGAAATCATTAAAAATATTTTACAGAAACAGTTTCTCAGAAATACTCTTATAAAATAGCAACACAATTATAGTCATAGCATTCTCCTTCTGATGGAAACACAAAACAAAATAAATGGTTTGGGTCTGGAAATATACGATCTATAATTAAGATAAACGTGCCTTTTCCACCCCTCGGTTGTTGGTCTATCATCACATGGAAAATGGTAGAGGCCATGTTCAACTCACTCCACCAGGCACAACTTCCCAGTGTTTGTTAAATAAAAGACCATGTGAGAATCAATGTGAAGAACCATATTTCTAAGGTGAGATCAATCACTGAGCTAATTTACCATTTTTTAAATGAAGTTTGACATTTTAACTGAATGAAAGACCACGTCATTTGGAATATGTATGTCTATGTGTACATATATATGTACATATACATATGTGTGGGTATATATGTGTGTGTATACACATGCACATAAATATGTACACATATATTTCAATCAAACAGAGGGTCATGGCAATTATTAGCCCACACTCGAAAAACTTTTTGGAAAAACTATAAGCAAATAAAATAATTTAACATCTCCTATCAAACTTTGGGGATATAAAAATTTTCACAATCATTAAATACAATTACAAGCAAAAGGATTGACTGCATTATGACAAATTAAATCATACTTTAAAAATGTAGAATCAGACAACCTTGACAGCTGCTCACTGGAACTATTGAGTCACTTTAGTTACAAATATTCCCCAAAGAAGAAAAATTAATATTCTGTGAAGTGGCTTGCAAGATGGAAGCCCTCTTTGAACTACCTGAAGGGTGTGGGACAGGTTTAGCCCTTCTGGTCTCTGACTGTGTCTACAAAAGCAAGGTGAAGTAAAGAAGTAAAGCAATTATCCTGATTAACCAAGCAAAAAAGAATTCCCTGCAAGTCAGGAAACAGGCAATTGTTGAGGCATGAATTATCCAGATTGACTATACCGTCTATGTTGGTTAAATTCATCAGATAATGCTATTCTCCCTTGTATTGTTTTATAGACTAAGAAAAACTACAGTGTTATTATAAAGGATATCTAACTTGAAACCCCAACTGGGCCTGTGTTTCCTTTTATAAGGTGGTGATGAAGGAAAGCTTTATTTCAGAAGACAGAGCACATTTTGAAATCAGACAAAGATGAAGGAGCTTACCAATATCCTGAGTTGGGAACACTGGGTGCCTAATGGGTGTGTAGTCCCATTAGAAGGATGATGTTAGGTCAATAGTACAGGACAGGCCATGGATGAACTAGTGACATATCTCATCTCAACCTCAGAAAATTCACACTAGTGTAGCAGAGTCTGACCCAATAAAGTGTCCAGAGAAGAGTAGATAAAAGTACTTCAAATTTTCAATATGTTGCATTGAAACCAGATAAATGGTTGCAATGTAGGGGGATCTAATTTAGGGGAGTGTTTAGGGAAGTATCCCTTGAAAAGATACATTAGGTATTTCAAATTGAGTACACAAATGTCTGGAAATTGAGTAGTTTTTATTCTTTCCTGGTTTCACTGAGTCAGGAATCTGGGGTAGTCTTAGTTTTGTTCCTCTGCTTTAGGGTTTCTCATAAGGCCCCAGTCAAAGTGTCAGCGGGGCAAGGGGGCTCTAATGGAGGCTCCCATGCTTAAGGATCCTCTTCCAAGCTCAAGTAAATGGATGTTGACAGAATTCCTTTTCATTTGGGTTATCAAGCTGATGGCTTTGCTAGATGACTGTGGGACAGGAGCTGCCCTCAGGCCCTTTCCACATGGAATTGCCAACATATTAACTTCCTTCTTTAAAGACAAGGAGAGAAAATCTGCTAGTAAGAAAAAAGTTAATCTCATCACAAGAGTTACATCTTCTTAAGGCTGAGTTGCCTATTGGCTAGAAGAAAGCTAATAAAACAAAGGAGGTAACACAAGGTCATCCAAGGAGAAGGCAGGAATTCTGTAGAACTTTGTTAGCCACTGTCTGCCACAAAAGTCCCCTAAGGCTAAACCCTGGAAAAAGTAAGGGAAGGTGAGCCCCAGGCAAAAATCAATGCCCATGGCCTTAGGTAAAAATAAATAAATACATACATAAATAAAAATAAATACTATATGTATTTACAGTTTATAAATAAATAAAGTTTACAGAAAATCCTTAGTGTTCCAGCAATTGAAAAAAAGACCAACTAATTAGAAAATTATGAATGATGGAGAAAGGTTAAAAGATGAATCTGGAGAGATAAACTGAAGTTGGGCCACACAAATGACTTCAGTTAACAGTTGAACTTTATTGTAAATGTGAGGAAATCCTCTCCGTTTTTCAGTAGAGGAGTTGCATGATTTCATTTACTGTCTAAGCAGATGACTGAGGCTGTAGAGAATGGAAAAGGTGTCACAGTATCAGGGTAATGAGATGGCAATCGCAACAAGATAAGTGAAACTTCTGGACCGAGGCAGCAGCAGTGGCAATGGAGGAAAGATAAGGCATGAAAGATGTACTGTATATTAGCAGTCGGACCAATCGGGTTTGAATGTGGTAAGTGCGGAAAAAGAAAAAGTGAATTGCGGCTCAGTGCCTATAGCTCAACCGGCTAAGGCGCCAGCCACGTACACCTAAGGTGGCAGGTTCGAATCCCCAGCCCAGACCCACCAAACAACAATGATGGCTGCAACCAAAAAATAGCTGGGCGTTGTGGCGGGCACCTGTAGGCCCAGCTACTTGGGAGGCTGAGGCAGGAGACTCGCTTGAGCCCAGGAGTTGGAGGTTGCTGTGAGCTGTAATGCCACAGCACTCTACCCAGGGGACAGCTTGAGGCTCTGTCTCCAAAAAAAAAGAAAAAGAAAAAGTGAATTGCTTCTATTTCTGGCTTAAAAAGAATGTACCATTAGCTGAGATAAATAAGACTGAATTGGGAATGAGAGAACAACTTGAACAGAAAAAACTCCTAAATTGAAGTCTGGACGTGTTAAATTTGAGCTATGTACAAGACTTCAAGCAGAGATCTCAAATAGGCAGTTGAAAATCTAAGTCTGGAACTTAGAAAAAAGCCCATACTAGATATTCATTGGCATGAAGTTAATAAAGTTTGAACCAACCACCCCTGAAGATAATGCACTGTTAAAGGAAAACAAGTTGTGACAGACGTCCAGATCATCCCTCAACTAGTTGCCTATTCTTAGACAAGCCGCATTATCAGTTTTTCTCCTCTGTAAATACATGTGCGATTTTACATTTGTAATATGTAATATCTCCAGAGCGTTATTAGTCAATTTGCTACACGATTTGACCAGATTCATATAGCTTCAGTTCCCTCCCATGAATATGAACAAAAAGAACGCTATGGGATCTGAATTTATTCATTTTCAAAATTTTGATTCTCTGTTCGAAAATATGGCGTACTCATAATTAGAATGATATCTCATTTAAAAAGACTATTTCAAAATGATTAAGAACTAAAATAATTTCTAATGTTAAGAATAAGCATTTAATTTGAGCATCTCATTAGTGAACTGTGCATAATATGCACATATCCAGAAATTCTTCAACGATCAGTGATAGAAATAAAACAGAACTGAAGGGAATATTGTTCGTAGAAGTTTTATTACATTTCTTTAGCAAAATCTATGTTCAATATTAGCTGGATAGCAACTTTGTCCTTTTAAGATTTCCTGTCATCTTCATGCCCACAATAATACACAATCAGAATATATTTTTAATAAATTCTGCAAAAGAAAGTAAATGAAAAGAAATTATCCCTTTTTTTATTTTATATCAGGCCAAAAGAATCCAACCCTTCTATTTAAAAACAAAAATTATTGTATTGGCTTAAATTATCCAAATTGGCTATTTTTTTCTTTAACATTTACCTTTGTTGCTTTCTTTCTCAAACTCGATCTTGATTAGCCCTATTATGATTATAGCATTAATGTGCCTTTTACTAAAATTAACCTTATTGTAAAACAGACAATCATCTTAACAATATTTGCATATCTGTTTAGTATGAGAAGTTGCGAGTTGAAATGTTCATGACTTTTCAAAAAGCAACAAATTCATTAGCCAAGCATTATAATTCACAGTCTAATATATAAACATTAGCAACTGCTTAAGCTAGTAAGCAAATACTCTGATTTGAATTTAATTTCTCTTTGTTTCCTTTATCAGAATGGTCCGTTTTCCACAGTGGTTCTTACGTATGCAGATTTTTTCATAGGCATTTGAAGTGTAGTTATTTTTAGGGAAGTGATTTTCAACTTTTCACAGTGGAATTCCATATATGGTCTCCCTTAATGGCTCTTTAATCCAGTTTTTTGTTTATGTTTTTAGAATGAAAAACAAGATAGAATCTAAAATTCAGCCTGTTTTCTCCTTTCCACGGCCCTGCCCCCAAGGCAATTTGCTATACATGTTTGCTAAAATGTTAAAGTTTAGTAAATACAAAATATGGAAATGATTTCCCTCCTCTTACTAGGATTGCAACCACGTAAACATTGGCCATAGACATGTGAGAGCCGAGTGAGACCAAAAATCTGCCATGGGAGCAACACAGGCTGTTTTATAAAGCTTCACAATGAGAAACCGTTTTCTAGTTTTCCTTCTTTTTTGCAAATAAATCATAACAAGAATAGAAACATTTATCTCATACTTTTAAAAACTTTTAATCAAAATGATAAAAACATAAAGAGGGTGTTGAAGGTGAGTGGCAAACTAAAAAACCCTTACCTCTGTCTATGTCTCTGCTTCAGAAGACAGGCCATCAGCATAAGGTGCGGGACACCTGATGGAGAAGTAACTCCAGTCTTTATTGGGGATATTTCAATTTTGTAAAACAACAGTCATACCTCCCTTTCTGAGAGAACTCCCCTTTTCAGGGTCACAAGCGTGGGCATAAAACTTTAGTGTCACGCCCCATTGGGCTCCTGTGGCCCTGGTCTCGGTTAGCGCAGGAAGGAACCAGGTGAGAAGCGGATTAGAAGTACAAGCTTGTGGAAGGCGAGCTAGCCCTTACTTTCCGGGTAGCCCCGAGCAACCTCCGCACCAGCCTTTTATTGAAAGGGAATCATACAGGTGAGGGGAGTAATTAACAATGACCACGTGCTGAGGGCACGGGCTCCTCCCACAAGAAACTCCTGTGGAGGAATGGCCCGAGGTCCACGCGTCAGCTGCAGATCATCTTGCTCGGATGTTGGCGTCTCCTACACTTTAGGAGCAGACTCATGAGGAAATATTCTCCAATGCTAGAATTTAATATCTCAACACATCTCCAGCTCAGTTGTTTTTACAATTTAGTACAGATTTCCAACTTTCACTTGCCTCGTTGCCTTAACTTTAATGAGATCTATTTTTTGGCTCAAACATGTGAAGGCTATCAATCAGCAAACAGAATTCTTCCCTGTGGATTTTTTCATTAATGCTCTTCCCAAAAGATGGAGGCAGTTCACGGCCTTATCTGTATGTTAACCCTTCCAACGCTGTATCCCCAGTTTCTCAACCTCTTTAGCTCCTAGACCTTCAACTGCGTTTGCCTTTTGTATCCACCACTATCGCTACAAGTTGACTTGGGTATCATTCTGCATTTCGCCTCCTCCAAAGTTTTCTCTAAAATTTTCCTATACTCTTTTCTTCACCTCGCTCTCATTGAAAACACTTTTTTAAAAAAGTCACAATTTTGTCAAATTATAGGTCATATTTTAAAAGGTTAAATGGTGTATGCATCTTTTATAAATGAATATTCTCTAATTTCCTGTTCCTTACATCAAAAGACTTTTAAATATTTACCTCTCTTTAAAAAATGCTACGGTATCCATACCTCTTGATTATCACCTATTAATTACTACCTATTAAATTTTCTCTATAAAAAGCTTAGGAATTTAACATCTTTATTATTGCCCTCTTAGGCACAAAATTCTCACAAAATTAATTTTTAAATCATTATTCAGTGTTTAAAACAGGTTACCTCATTTATGAATATTTATAGCTGATCCATGCAAAATGTTACCCTTTTTCATTCTTGCCAAACTTGTTTTCTGTAAAGTTAATTTTATCACTTTATGCATCTCCGTTGTTTTCTGTTCAACCTCAAATGCTTACCAGTTTGAATACATTTTCATTTAATATCCTCAGATATATTAGTTGTTCTATCATCTTTAGCCCTCTTTTCCAAATCTCTTCCAGAGGACCTGGCGTTTCCCCTAACTGGACTGTCTGTTCCAAAGGCCCATTCTGTGGACTTCTGCTGTACAGAATCTCCTTTTTCTTGGGTCTCACCTTCTTTGTCTAAGTTTTCTCTCTGGTATTAGAGGAAGAAGTTTTCCAGTTCATTTCAAAATTTAAAAAAAAAGGTTCATGTAAAATATTTTTTGAAAGCCTGTATTTCTCTAAACTACCTTGTCTACCATTACTTTTAATCAATCACTTGACTGTGTCTCTAATTTCATTTTCCTTTAGAATTTCAGGGAAATGTCTCATTGTCTTCTAGGTTCTAGTGTTGGTTGCTATTGCAGTTTGATACAATTCTGCTTCTTAATCCTTTGTATAAAGACTATTTTAATCCCAATTTAGAAATGTGTAGATTTGAATGTTTGCCCACCATATTCTTAAATTTCACTGCTATGTTTCTTGTGGTATGCCTATTGTCATAGATTTTACTGGGTAATTAGTGGACAAATACTCATCTCTGAACTGTGAGAACTTCTGGAATTAGTTATTGGATAATTTTCTCTCTTCCTTGATCTGTCCCCTTTCTTAAACTTATTTAGCGATTAAGCCTGCTAAGGTAAGTCTTTAATTTTCTTTTTTCTTTTTATTTTCTTAGTCTGTTTGTTTTATTTTACTTTCTGGGTAGTTAGTTTCTTCAACTTTCTTTGTTATCACTTCCATAATGTTATTTGGTTTTTGCTCTCATATTTTTAACTGTCAAAATGTGGTTTTCCTGATAATCCATGTGTGTAGTTTTTTTCTTGAATGCAATGTTTCTGGTTTGTTGATTTATGAAGAAAAATTCCTTCCTCCAAGTTTGTTATTGCATAGTCTTTCTTTTCTGAATACTTTGTAATAAACATTCCTATCTGATTCTTTTTTAATTGTTTGATGGTCCTCGGGTGCCGGCTCATATTTATAAATATAGTGCTAAAACAATGTATGGAAATTTCCTTAGTGATGTGTAAGGGGAGGGCCTAATCAGTTGTGGTTCTTTATGGTAGAGTGAGGTTGTTGAACCATTTCTATATAGAACCTCTGATTTTAGCTTTGGACGTTATCGCCTGGCTGGTCAGAGTCCTTAGAGCACTCTCACAAATGTCCAACCTGTGGGGAAAGAGGACTGGGAGGCACTATATTCAGTTTATAAACTTTTAGAGAAATCCATCATTTCGAGTGAAGTGTGTTCGTGCTCATCTGTGCTTGACTCACTCCAGAGAATGAGCCGTTATTATTTTGCCGGCACAAATCAAAGCAGATGCCAGACTGGGAATAGTGGAGGAAGGGATTTGGTAGTATAACTGCTTCTTGGGCTACTTATACTGCAGAGATTAAACAAGAATTGTGCTGTGGAGGAATCTGTGATATCAGGTGATTGCTTCTAGGCTTTCTTAACCATTGTTAAGGGTTCTGCTTTCTCCAGAGGGCTATATCATTTACAATCGCTTAACTACCTGCTTCCAATAGGTTTTTGCTCTTGTCTTTGCTTGCATCGTCTTTGTCTTACAGATTTGGGTCTTCACCAATATATTCCTTTAGTCTTATTAACGCAGCTCTGCAAATAAGCAAAAGTAAATGAGAATGTTCACTCGTTCAGCTTATCAGAAATCCCAATGCATTCATCATCCAGACGGTGAAATTTACCCTCCCGACCTTATTTTACTTTCCCAACTGTAGGTATCCTGGCTGAGGTCCCCAGATCTCAGGCTACTGCCAGCCATTGCAGTGAGACTCAATTTAGTAATTTAATCTTTCATATTATCAATTTTCCTGTATTATCAATTCTATATTGTAGAATCCTTTACTGTCCCAAGGCTTTCCACTCTGTTCTACTTTTCTTTCATCTGAAGAGTTTTTTTTCTGACAAAAAAATCATGAAACCATACAATCAAATTTTATTCCAAATCCATCATTACCATTGGATTTTTGTATTTGCAGGCCTCATTTGGCCTATATAATCAAGGTCCTGGTACAGCAACTAATTTCTTTCTCATCTCCTAACACTTCAAAACTACTCTGTCCAACTCGTCATCATTTCTGCTAATGAATGGAGACGAGGAATAACAAGTCCCCACACCCCTTTTCTTCACTTCTTCTTCAACCATCACTGCTACCTTGTCATCGCCAAAGGAAAAAAATACCCTTTTCTACTTATTCACTCCAACCCCACTGTTGGCACCACCGTATGCACTCTGGTTCATCTCACTTCTGGTTCTAGGCTTGCTTCCTTCCAGTTCCTCTCCCAGGGTCTGTGAGAACTGCCTTTTCCTGATATTTCTGGAAGCATTCTATACTAAAAGAAAGCAATTCATTTTCTACTGAAAACATTTTTTTCGATGTTTGTTCTTCAATCCATTTTACTTCATTCAGCACTTTTTGCTCTTGATTTTAGGTTTTCATATGACTTCAATAATGTCTTCAGGTAAATGACTCCAGAAGTTATGTTCCCATTGCCAATTTCTTTTCCAGGCTGCGTTGCCTCATTTATTACTTTCTGACAGGTAGAAATGACTTCTATCCATATATGAATATGTGCAAAGCCACGTTTATCACATTTCCTTCAATCTCCCCATCTGGACTTTGTCTCAGGGCCTCTTTACTTTTGCTAACAGCATAACTATTCTTCTAGTGAACAAGAAAAAAAAAAAAAAACCACCAAAACCTCAGTCTCATTTCCCCTTTGTGCATGTCCAGTTGGTGAATAGTGATTCTGTTTCTGTAAAATATCTATAAAATGCATGATCTGCCTTTCATTCCCACTGTCAATGCCTATTTCAGATCCTTCTGGCCACTCACCCTTTTGGGATGTCTTAAACCTCAGAAAGGTTTATAAGCCATTTTTCTACTCATATACCACAATAATAACTCCAAGTCACAGCTTAATCATGTCATTTTTATCCATGGAGGTCACAATAGGAACAATTTAGTAAGTTATCAAGGCAAAAATGCAGAGCGCCCCAAAGTGAATCATGCTTAGTATTTATTTGCTTTTTTTTCTTTAAGAAGCTTTTGCTTTTTCTTGTGGTTTGCCGCCATACTCAAAAACATACTACCCTTGCTGAAGAGATCCTTTTACATTTGGTGATTCCCCAAAACTTTGTTTTATTTTTTTTAGTTTCAGAGTTGTTTCTATGTTTATTCCCTAACCCAGCATGGGCTCTAGGAGTACCTTTATACATCAAATATTCAATCAGGAGATTTATTAATGGAAGAAACTTTGATGCTTTGACTCCACTATTTAGCAGCAAAGACACTGAGAGATACTTTGAATTTCCTATTTCTTCCCTTTAATATGATCAAACGTTGAGCCATTTAAACATACCTCTCTCCCTTTACACTTTGTGTAGACCTGGTACCGTGTACTCATCAACATGTCGGTGATAGAAACAAACTCCCCTTTTCTCTGCTCCACAAACATGATAGAATCAAAGAGAAACATTTAAAAATCTGTAGCAAAGCCAGAAAATGAACTAATAGACACCCACACAAGAGAAAAACTCAATTCAAGTTAAGTGTGTGTGTGGGGGGTGTCATTTCTCATACTGACCCTGACAAGTAGGTAAGTAAATAATATGTATTGATCAGAAAACTAGAGTTTAGAGAGCTAAAGTGATTTTCCTAATTTTACAAGCTATAAAGTGGTAAGGCTATAATTTTAACCCAGATTTTTGAATTAAAACACAAACATACATAGGTTTAAATAACATTTTATTTATTATCCTGAATACGGCTACTCTTCACTTTATGAGTGACGGGTTTGGGGAGATTAGCTACATACTCTTATACTCAAACTGATGTTGGTAGTCCTTTGCTTATCTAACATAAAAGTTTTAAATGTTAACGTCAAATAATTACTTAATTCTTCTAATTGTCAGACTTAAAAAGAAGTTGTTTTTTGGTACTTCCATTTTTAACATTCCTTGTAAATCTACTGTACCACAAATATATTCCCATCATAAAATTTGTCATATTTAGTTATGTTTATTTGTTTGTTAACTTATCAGTTCTTTGAGGGTAGGAGCTACCTTGTAGTCATTCTTTTTCTTATATTCTAAATTATTTTCTGACATGTATTATTTGCTCAGAAGTTGCTTGTTAAATAGTTAAATAAATCCCTACGACTTTAACACTATTACATTCAAGAAATTAAAGCCAAGATGAATTGCACTGTACCTAGTTAATCTTCAAACTGGATGCTTTACGAAAAGAAACTTAAAAATTGTGTTTCTTGAAAGATTTTCTTTGATTTACTATTGACATTATTACTAAATCTAACCATGTATTTAATGATTTTATCCTTATTTCCTTAACATGTACTTCTTGGGTAAAAATCTTAATTTTTATAAATATTGAAAAACTACATTTGAACATAACAAATATCAGTATCTATATCATAAGTTGATTCATGACTCAAATAGGCCAACTATAATTGAAACTGAGTTTACCCTACAGAGTACCCTTGAACACCCAATTTACAAAGGGATTACACCGTAGCTCTGAGCACATTTAAGTGGATCCACATGATATACTCTTTATCTAATTGCCAATTGGAAATGCAGTTACAAATATAGGTCCTTGGAGATTATAGTTTTGGGAACCCATTGCAAAATATAATCTTTAATTACCTTCATTGTTAAAAAGGCAATCCACTGTGAACTTACACTTATTTCCTTTTTAATGTAAAGAAAGCCTAGAAAAAGTAATTTTATTGATCTAAAAGTAGTGTGTGTCCATGAGGCCAGAAACAATTTTTCCAAAGGTGTATTCAGGGAACAGAGAGGAGATTAAATTTAAAACTCCTCTTAAATGGTTCATGGAATGGCATTAATAGCAAATCCAAAGGGACTTATGCTAATCTACTCTCTCGTTGAAAACCAGGATATAATGAAAGCGATTTCTATAATGGGTGGATAAAATAGAGATTATTCTTGCAATGCTGTTTCCTTTCATTTCATAGGAAATACCACTGTAGGTCATATGACATAGTATTATATTCAGCTCTCTTACATAATATTATCAGAATAGATATTAAGAAACAAATATATTTACTTACAGAGTCATAAGGAATTCAATTTTTGCCTCCCTCCCCCCCAAAAAAAATACTAAGCTAGTTTATTATGCCTCCCTTATTCCTGGTAACATATAGGAATTTTACCGTCCAGGGTAGTCTCCTTAGGCCTTTCCCTAGATCTAGTGGTGAAAATAGAATAAAAATAATTGGAATAAACATGCCTTTTCATACCTGCATCAATTCAATAACCTGAGTAGGTCGAGTATGTCTCTTATTCTCCTGAAACCCACTCCAGTTGTATGTGACATTCTCCTGACACCTGCACGGTGCTGCGCTCTCCTGTACCTCAGCATTTCAGCACAAGCCGTTCCCATGCACTGGGTTCCCTTGTCCTTGAGTACATGATTCTTCAGGTCTCAGACGAAATGTCAGCTCCCCATTAATTTAGTTCACCCTATCTGCATTCATTATTCTCAACATTAACTCTATCAACAAATTTTTAACATTCTCTTTTTCACTCTAAATTTGCCTCTGATTTAATTGTGTGTTACTGTTTGATAATCTCATAATCCTCCCTACAGACTATCCAGGGACTGGCACCATATTTGCATACAGTTAGGGGCTGACAAATATTTCTATGCTTAAGACAGGTTGCTCAAAGATTTTTTCTTTCTCCCTCTTTCTCTTCCTCCTTCTCCTCCTCCTTTTCTTCCTCCCTCTCCTCTTGTTCGGAAGCAGTGTTGTTTTAAAGAAAGAATTAAATCGTCGTTTACAAAACATGCACCCTACAATGCTGCCTACCAGCCTTACCCAAAAGAGCAGAGGTTTAGCACATGTTCATACGCTGAGTACACGTTATATTTAGTGTGATAAGAACTTACTTCAGTGATCATAGATGTGAGATATGAAAGATCTTCAGATGAAAAAGATGGATTCTAGTTAGTTGACCATTGCACCTTTGAACTTCCACTTCATAACATACTTCATATGAACACATCACACTACAATTCACATGGACCTTTCCTGTTGTGAGATCCTTGATGCAGAGTAGATGTCCAATAAATATTTCCTGAATGAACATATGTATGTATAGAGTGGAGAGCAATCAAATAAGTGTTCAGAAAAATGTTTAACCACAAGGATTAAAGCAAAAATTATTTCTGATTAATTTAGTCAATTGGAAAATACATTTCACTACTTCAGTCTCAAAATAAACAAGATGTCCCAAACGTCAGCCCTAAAGTTGCCATACATAAGGAAAAATGGGAAATTGTAGGTAAATGTACCTTTGTTTACAAAATATTTTTTTTTTTTTTTTGAGACGGAGCCTCAAGCTATCCCCCTGGGTAGAGTGCCATGGCATCACGCTCACAGCAACCTCCAACTCCTGGGCTCAAGCGAGTCTCCTGCCTCAGCCTCCCAAGTAGCTGGGACTACAGG
>CAUYTI010104582.1:0-13935 GCA_963575145.1 Galago senegalensis
GCGCCTGTGGTCCCAGCTACTTGGGAGGCTGAGGCAGGAGACTCGCTTGAGCCCAGGAGTTGGAGGTTGCTGTGAGCGTGATGCCATGGCACTCTACCCAGGGGGATAGCTTGAGGCTCCGTCTCAAAAAAAAAAAAGAAAATTACTAATTATAGCAAAGTTGTTAGAAACAAACTTGTTCAACAGGCAAGTAACAGTTAAATAAATTATGAGCCAATTATTACCCGGTATAAGCTTTTAGTTATTTGGAAAAATTTCAGTGATGTCAGAAAATACTGGTAGTATGACTAAAAACTTTAAAAAATATTTTTCTTTAAAACCTGTAATCTCCTGCAATAGGGAGGATTATAACTATATGATTAATAGAAAGATAAAAATATAACACTTTAGCTGTATCCTTCCAGACTTCCTACTAAAATATTTTTAAACAAGCTCCATCTTACATTTCATGCCAACACATGTATAGCTTTATTTATATATTTACCAATAAAGTAGAAAGCATGTTAACTGTTTCTGTCTGAATTGTAGGATTTCTGGCCATTGTTTTAGATTTTGTTCTCTATGTTCAAAGTTCTTGTGAGGAGCATGTGTTAAGCCTAGAATCACAAAAATTAAGAGGAAATGAAGCTGAAGATAGTTCTGTCTGTTGGCTCTGGCGAGCTCATCCTGATGATGGGGAAATCCCCAGGCACGGAGTGGGGCCCAGAGGCCACTAGCTCTGTTGACAAGCCACCGGTCTTGGGCACATCTCCCCAGCTGCTGGGGCTCTGCTTTTCTTATGGTTAAGGATCACCTGAAATAATGTTACTTGAATATTCTGTAAACTTTATTATTATTTCTTTCTTTCTTTTTTTGAGACAGAGTCTTACTTTGTCATCCTTAGTAGAGTGCTATGGCATCAAACTCAAACTCTTGGGCTCAAGCAATTCTCTTGTCTCAGCCTTCTGAGTAGCTGGGACTACAGGCACCTGCCAGAGTGCTCAGCTATTTTTAGAGATGGGATCTCACACTTGCTCAGGCTGGTCTCGAACCCATGAGCTTGGGAAATCTACCCACTTTGGCCTCCCAGAGTGCTAGGATTATAGGCATGAGCCACTGCACCTAGCCAATTATTATTATTTTTTGAGATAGAGTCTCACTTTGTTGCCTTCGGTAGAGTGCCATGGCATCATATCATCTCACAGCAATCTCAAACTTATCGCTCAAGCAGTCCTCTTGCCTCAGCCTCCTGAGTGGCTGGGACTACAAGTGTGCATTATAATGCCCAGCTAGTTGTTTTTTTTTTTTTTAATTTTAGTAGAGACAGGGCCTTGCTCTTGCTCAGGCTGGTCTCCAACTCCTGAGCTCAAGCAATCCACCCACCCCAGCCTCCCAGAGTACTAGAATTACAGGTGTGAGCCACTGTTCTTGGCCTTGTAAACTTTAAATTGCCAAATCAAAATTTTGTCATATATGAAACTGACATGTAGACAAGAGAGACAGGTGGAGATAAGTAAACACTTATCTGGCTGTGGGCATTTAAACTAGCACTCCAAGGGAATGTAGTAATACTTTGTCTTCTGGCTCTCCTGGGATCTGAACATGGCATGTTCATCCATGTTGATATGAATGAAAGGTCTGGCTAATGGGCATGAGTCACCAAGCAAGGCTGAAAGAAAGCAGGCCGGGGGCAGGTGGTGAGCACACAGCCCATGGATGGAGGCTGACCTCTCGGGTAAGGAGCCTGGGAGGCCTGATGCTCATTTTCCGATGGGCTGTGGTGAGAACAGCCCAAAACATTTCTCCCATGTTCAAAGCCATTGTGCATCTGCTCCCAGAGGGCCCCAGAACATGGTAAAGGGGTGTATTAAAGATAGGGGGCCACAGAGGATTCCAAGGAGTAACCTGGGTGCTTTCCTCACTGAGAAACATGGGTGAAGCCTGGTTATCACCCCAGCTACAAGCAGGATACTGGATCACCAGATCCTGGAGTTTGAGAATAAGAGACATACACTGAGCCTTCATAAGTGTTGAGAATAAGAGACATACACTGAGACATACACTTGTAGCCTTCTGCTACAAGTGAAGGAAAGGGACAAGGCAAACTGCTCTGCCCAGTGAGGAAGCTCAACATATAGGAATAAGTGCCATAGCAAGACAGCTTCATGGTGCCTGTGAGCCCATTCATCAGGTTAGTGGGCCTGCTGGGAGTTCTGCTTCTCTGGCTTCTGTCTTGCTAGCTAAGGGCCTTGGGCAAGCTACTTCAGAGCCTTAGCTTCTCTTAAAGCAAGCATGATAGTGATAATTGTTCCACAAGGTGCTGTGAGGATTAAATGCTATAACACACAGGGTATGCTAAGCTCAGTACCCGGTGCACAGTAGGTGCTCAATTAATCCATCCACCGATACTTTAAACTTAATTGTGCATGAGATTTTTGGTGACTCCAGGGAGCCTGATCTGTGAGGCTGAGAGCTAGAAGCACAGCTGGGCCCCAGGTGTGAGTGGGGAATCCTCCTCTGATTTTCTTTCCATGCCTGTGTGTGATTTTTAGAGCATCCTTCTGAAGTGGACAAAAGGCTTCAAGGCATCTGGCTGTGAGGGCGAGGACGTGGTGACCCTGCTGAAGGAAGCCATCCACCGGCGAGAGGTAGGAGAGCTGTGGCACCAGACCTGGTGTGTCAACGCCCAGATTCCTCACAGGGCCTGGGCATTCAGAAAGTGGGGCCAACATTAAGGGCAGTTGCATTCGTTGGGAGGAACATCAGCAGTTACTGAGCATCCACTGTGTGCTAAGCCCTTTCAGCACTGTGGGTTCAGGGGTGATCACAACAAACTCTTATTCTGTAGCTTATTAGGTCCTAAGAGCTCTGATGAGAAGTGGAGGTGGGTGAGGAGAGCAGGTAGAGTGTGCTGGAAAGGGCACTCTTACATAGCACAGCCAGGAAGGGCTCTCCGAGCAGGTGGCGTTTGAGTGGAGACCCGAGTGAAATGAGAGAATGAGCCAGGGCTATGAGATATGGTTGACACACGTCTAAATCGCCCTTACAAACGCCCAAGGAGTACAGTGGGCTCACTTGTGGACTGGGCACCTGCTTCTGCCCTCTCAGGAGTTCGACCTGGATGTGGTTGCTGTGGTGAACGATACGGTTGGGACGATGATGACCTGTGGCTATGAAGACCATCACTGTGAAGTCGGCCTCATCGTTGGTAAGGACTGGGACCGGTTCCTGCGTGGGGAGGATGGCCTTGCTGGGAGCGAGGAGGGTGGTGCTGAGCGAGACCCTGGCGTCCTGTGCTTGGCAGGCACCGGCAGCAATGCCTGCTACATGGAGGAGATGCACAACGTGGAGCTGGTGGAAGGAGAGGAGGGGCGGATGTGCGTCAACATGGAGTGGGGGGCTTTCGGGGACAATGGGTGCCTCGACGACTTCCGCACAGAGTTTGATGTGGCAGTGGATGAACTTTCCCTCAACCCTGGCAAGCAGAGGTAGGCACCCAACTGTGTGCGGGCCCCATTCCGTGCATCCCAGATCCGAACTGAGACGAGTGAGTGGAGCCCCCACACAGCGTCTCCTGGGACGCCCTCGGTGTTCATAGAAGAGGTTTCCTTGGAAAGCGTTTCTTATCAAGTACACTGGAAAGTTCCAAATTAGTGGTTAATGTGAGAAGCAGCTCCTACGCCGAGGACTGGAAGAACAGGCAGGCGAGCACTAAAACTGGGTCTGAGACTGAGGAGAAAGAAGTAGAATGGAACCACCTGCTGCTACCAGGCTGAGCATCTCTGCTGAGCTGCCCAGACAGGAGCAAATCCTCCCTTCTGCCTTTGTCCATCCGGCGTCTAGTGCCCTCTATTGTCAGACCTGAGCAAGGGGCCCACCCCGCCTTTGCAGAGCCCTGTGGATGGTGGGGTAGGGGTCTGAGTTGAGGGACAGTAGCTTAAGATCTAACATTCTTCCCATTAGGAAGATGGTGCTTGTAATGTTTCCTATCCAGATTAACTAAGGACTGTAGTTCTGCAGAATATGCTTTGCAACACATTTGTCTAGAATAGAGATAACAGATTAAAATGCCTCTTGGGGCCAGACAGGCAGTAAAGGAAGCAGGCTAGGGGTGGCTGGCTGGCTATGGAGTCTTGAATGAAACCAGAGGCCTTGGCATTTTTTGTTGTTGTTTTCTTTTTTTCCAAGACATCATCTAGAGTCTAAAGACCCTTAAGCCACTGCACGGTCATGTTTAGTTCCAGTAGCCAGGAGAGGAGCTCTATAGTGTGCACTAGTTACTGAGTAATAATGACTAGGTCTAAAAGAGTGCATGCTACATGCCTAGTGAACTTAGGGATAAGACTCAGCATCCTGCCCTGCTCCCAGGAGTGTGGTTGAGTTTGGAGTGTGTTCCTTCCTGAGGGCTTGAAAAGCCTTGGAAAGGAAATGAGATCCTGGAGGGCAGCATGGTCAAGTTTGCAGAAGGTGGTAGATTAGCATCCAAGGACATCAGGAATGCTGCCTAAGTGAATTAAGCAACATTTCCTTTTCCTGCCAGGGGCAATCTTCATGCCTTCTGCTTTTTAATCCTTTGGGGGTGTCCAAGCTGGCCTGTGCTGTCTCAGCATCCCTTACCACCTCCCTACTTACCCTCCATGAGCATTACTGTCATTGTCATTTCATTCCAGGTTTGAGAAGATGATCAGTGGGATGTATCTGGGCGAGATTGTCCGGAACATCCTCATCGATTTCACCAAGCGTGGGCTGCTCTTCCGAGGCCGCATCTCAGAGCGGCTCAAGACAAGGGGAATCTTTGAAACCAAGTTCCTATCTCAGATTGAGAGGTGAGAGTTTAGGGCTTAGTGTAGGGTGTGGCTATGTCCTCCTCATGGACAGTCGAATTGAAGGATTTCTGTAGCTCAAATAAGATCAGGGCATGGCTTATACAAAGATCAGTTTCATGGCTAGAGTGTTTGCTGAAGCACCTATGGACAACTGTCACATTAAGGGCAAATATATAACATTCTCACGAAAGATCATGCTAAGCGTGGCCAAAGACCATGCAAAGTGATATTGTTGGGCTTTAGACTAAACACCAAAGGTTGAAAACTACCTGCTGGTAGGATGTAAATTGAAAGTCACAGAATAATTAAGCCATCTACCCTGGCTTAAAGGTCCTTCCTAACTCTTGGGCATAGTAATCAGGCAACAAGGATGGATAAAAGGTTGGAAGGTCAGGCAGTGCAGAAACATGCCATGTGGAGACTCATTAGAGCAAAGCTTCCCTCCTCCAGTCTAATGGCAGAAAAGTCTGCTCCAGACTAGAACAGTGAATTGCAAAGCCCATTAAAAATTAATGCTGTGTCATTACTCCCAGTGCATAGTAAAATAGGTGCTGGACAACTAGCCTGAGTGGGCCCCTTGGGCAGCTGCACTAGTGTACAGGAATAATATGTTCTAGTTTGCATGTTTGTTTGTGTGCAAGGAGATGATTCCAGACTTCTAAAACAATTCCCTTTATATGTAGGATAGGGTTTACTTTCTTCCTATAATTCTATTTACATTTGTTTCATAAATAGCACACACGTGGAGTTCAGACCACTCAGGGTGGCAGAGTAGAAATAGAGCAGGTGTCAAATGCTGCTTAGTGGACCCATGTGTCCTGTGGACCCATGAACTGCAGTGAGATAATGGACAAGAAAGAGCTTTGTAACTGGAAACTGATGTTATCACTGTCATTATTATTTCCAGCTGAGTAGAATACGTAGTGAATTTCCTTCTGAGTGTCCATTTTGCTGTAGCAATGTCCTACTTTGTGTAGGGAGATGTTTCTTTGTATTCCTGTCACCCTCAGGAAGAGTGCAGGGGATTGAATGCTGATCTCAGTTTAGGAAAGGGAGCCACCTCCCAGAGCCAGCTGTGGAGGGGTAGACCCCATGGAGCCAGTCTCTGAAGTGGTGAGCCACCAGCTCTCTTGCTGCCTGACTGACCGCTCACTGTCTCCCTTTCACCCCAGCGACTGCCTGGCCCTGCTACAGGTCCGAGCCATCCTGCAGCACTTGGGGCTTGAGAGCACCTGTGACGACAGCATCATTGTCAAAGAGGTGTGCACTGTGGTGGCACGGCGGGCAGCCCAGCTCTGTGGTGCAGGCATGGCTGCTGTGGTGGACAAGATACGAGAAAACCGGGGGCTGGACACTCTCAAAGTGACAGTGGGTGTGGATGGGACCCTCTACAAGCTCCATCCTCAGTAAGTGCCTGACTCTGGCCTTCCCTACCTATCCTCCTTCCCTCCTGTCTCCTTCTCTCCTTTCTTATCTTATGGTGAATTATCAGCCATTTCAAAGAGTGCATATAATATATTTATTATAGTTTAAAGATGACTAGCCAGAAGTAGGCTGAGTTTTACCCTCATCATCAGAAGCCCCTTCCAGTTACACCTCACTGTCCTCTGCCAGGGGCAGGTGCTATGTTGAATTAGCTCCTTGCTTTTCTCCTCCCCCAAAATGTAGGTATATACCTCTATTGTTCAGTTGTACTATTTTTTTTAATGTTACCATCCATAGAATTGTGTGATATCTCTTCTGTACTCTCTCACATAGTGTGCATGTTGAGATGCAAGTATGCACTTACAGTTCATTAATTTGGGGGGCTGTGGTGGGGCTCCCATGATCAGTGGTTAGGGCAAACCATGCTAAACAAACAAATAACAACAGCAACAGCAACAACAACAAAAATAGCAGGGCATTGTGGTGGGCACTTGTAGCCCCAGCTACTTGAGAATCACTTGATCGCAAGAGTTTGAGGTTGTTGTGAGCTATGATGGCACAGCACTCTATCGTGAGGCTCTGTCTCAAAAAAAAAATTCAGAGCTATATAGTATACCTTTGAGTATACTATAGTTTATTGTCTCACTGATGTGACATTTGTGTTATTTGTAGATTTTGACCCTTATAAACAGTGCTACTGTGAACATTCTATCACATGTATGCTAGAACTCTGGAGCAAGGTATTGTTTTACAGTCTGGAGCAGGAGGTGGCAAATAGCAGCCACAGTTGATTTTGAAAATAAGGTTTTGTTGTCATGCCTCCCTCCACATCAGTTCACGTGCTGTCTATGGCTACCATGCACGATGGCAGGATTGTCCCCCAAGACCACAAAGCTGAAAGCATTTATTGCCTGGCCTTTTGTAGAAAATGTTAACTTTCATACTCTCTGCCCCACCCCTAGTATGGGAGAACTACATTTGTTTTTCTTTTTCTTCTCTTTCTTCATCTCTCCTTTTTTTCCACCCTATTATCACCATTTTTCTGTTCTCTTCTTTCCCCATTTGCATATGTTTTGGATAATTCATTTAGAAGTCAGGAAGTGCTCCAAATCCTCTCCCCTAGAAGCCTTTTGAAGATTAAGAGGATAGATCTATGCCCTAGCCTAGGCAGTAGGCACAGGATGGACTGGAGGATGGAGAGTATGTGACCAAACCTTACCTGCTTTCATTAGGTTTATTTCAAGGAGAGAAGAGGCTCTCCCAGAGTCAAAAACAGTCAGTGAAAAGGAAACTTCAGAAGTTCTAGATCCGGCTCAGCACCTGTGGCTCAAGCGGCTAAGGCGCCAGCCACATATACCTAAGGTGGCAGGTTCAAATACAGCCCAGGCCCGCCAAACAACAGTGATGGCTGCAACCAAAAAATGGCCAGCTGTTGTGGCGGGTGCCTGTGGTCCCAGCTACTTGGGAGGCTGAGGCAGGAGACTCGCTTGAGCCCAGGAGTTGGAGGTTGTTGTGAGCTGTGATGCCACAGCACTCTACCTAGGAGGACAGCTTGAGGCCTGTCTCAAAAAAAACAAAACAAAACAAAATAAAATAATCCATTATTATTATTACAGGTGCATTCATTAAAAAAAAAAAAGAAAAAGAAAAATAAGACATCCTCTGAAAATAAGCCCTAGTGTGTCTTCTTGAGAAAAAATAAATATAAGACAGTGTCTTATTTTCGGGGAAACATGGTAGCTGGGACTATAGACACCCAACACAATGCTTAGCTAATTTTTTTTTTTTTTTGAGGCAGAGCCTCAAGCTATCCCCCTGGGTAGCTCACAGCAACCTCCAACTCCTGGGATCAAGTGAGTATCCTGCCTCAGCCTCCCAAGTAGCTGGGACCACAGGCGCCCGCCACAACGCCTGGCTATTTTTTGGTTGCAGCCTTCATTGTTTTTTGGCAGGCCGGGGCTGGATTTGAACCCACTACCTTAGGTGTATGTGGCTGGCGCCTTAGCCACTTGAGCCACAGGCGCTGAGCCTAATTTATTTTTTATTTTTAATAGAGACAGGGTCAAGACTGGGTGCTCACACCTGTAATCCTAGCACTCTGGAAGGCTGAGCCAGGTGGATTGCTTGAACTCATACATTGGAGACAAGCCTGAGCCAGAACAAGTCCTCGTCTCTAAAAATAGCTGGGCAGGCTGGGCATGGTGGCTCACACCTGTAATCCTAGCACTCTGGAAAGCCAAGGTGGGTGTATTGCTTGAGCTCACAGGTTCAAGACCAACCTGAGCATGAGCGAGACCCTGTTTCTACTAAAAATAGAAAAACTGAGGCAAGAGAATCACTTGAGCCCAAGTTGGAGGTTGCTGTGAGTTATGATGCCACAGCACTCTACCCAGGCAACACTATGAGACTCTGTCTCAAAATAAATAAATACATAAAATAATAAAAATAGCTGGGAATTGTGGTGGGTGTCTGTAGTCCCAGTTACTTGAGAGGTTGAGGCAAGATAATGGCTTGAGTCCAAGAGTTTGAGGTTGCTGTGAGCTATGAGGCCACAGCACTCTATGGAGTATGACCAGCTACAGTGAGACTCTATCTCAAAAAAAAAAAAAATGAGTCCTGTTGCTTGGTGGGTAGAGCACGGGCCACATATACCCAAGCTGGTGGGTTCAAACACAGCCTGGCCTGCTAAAACAACACCTATAGTCCCAGTTACTTGGGAGGCTGAGGCAAGAGAATCACTTAAGCCCAAGAGTTGGAAGTTGCTGTGAGCTGTGATGCCACAGCACTCTGCCAAGGTTGACAAAGTGAGACTCTGTCCCTAAATAAATAAATAAAGATAGGGATCTCTCTTTTTTTTAAATTTCAGACAGAGTCTCATTATGTCACCCTTGGTAGAGTGCCGTTGTGTCACAGCACACAGCAACCTCAACCTGTTGGGCTTAAGTGATTCTCTTGCCTCTGCCTCCCAAGTAGCTGGGACTATAGGCACTCACCACAACGCCTGGCTATTTTTTTGTTGCTGTTGTTTAGCTGGCTCAGGTTGGGTTTAAACCTGCCACCTGGCTCAGTGCCTGTGGCTCAAGTGGCTAAGGCGCCAGCCACATACACCTAAGGTGGCCGGTTTGAATCCAGCCCAGGCCCGCCAAACAACCTGATGGCTGCAACCAAAAAATAGCTGGGCGTTTTGGTGGGCGCCTATAGTCCCAGCTACATGGGAGGCTGAGGCAGGAGACTCGCTGGAGCCCAGGAGTTGGAGGTTGCTGTGAACTGTAATGCCACAGCATTCTACCCAGGAAGATAGCTTGAGGCTCTGTCTCAAAAAAAAACAAAAAACCTGCCACCCTTGGTGCATGTGGCTGGCACTGTAACGAGTGTGCTAAGGGTGCCAAGACTTTTTCTTTTTTTTTTGAGTTAGAGTCTCACTATGTAGCCCTTGGTAGAGTGCCGTGGCATCACTGTTCACAGCAACCTCAAACTCTTGGGCTTAAGTGATTCTCTTGCCTCAGCCTCCCCTGTAGCTGGGACTACAGGTGCCTGCCACAACACCCAGTTATTTTTTTGTTGTCGTTGTCATTGTTTATCAGGCCCAAGCCGGGTTCGAACCTACTGGCCTCCATGTATGTGGCTGGCACCCTAACCACTTAGCTACAGGTGCCAAGTCAAAACTGGGGTCTCATTCTTGCTCAGGCTGATCTTAAATTCCTGAGCTTAAGGGATCCTTCTGCTCCCTAGAGTGCTAGTAGTATAGGTGTGAGCCACCACACTCAACCTATTTATAGAGTCTTTTGCCATACATATTTTAAAAAATATTATATAGGGCCAGGTGTTGTGGCTCACGCCTATAATCCTAGCATTCTGGAAGGCCAAGGTGGGTGGATTCCTTGAGCTCAGGAGTTCAAGAGCAGCCTGAGCAAGAGGGAGACCCCATCTCTAAAAAATAGCTGGGCGTTGTGGTGGGCACCTCTAATCCCAGCTACTTGGGAGGCTGAGGCAAGAGAATCGCTTGAGCCTAAGAGTTGAGCTATGATGCCATGGCACTCTATTAAGGGTAACAAACTGAGACTCTGTCTCAAAAAAAAAAATTATATAACCAAATGTTATATAAATTATAATTTCTATAATTTTTTTATCTTAAAGTTGAAAATGTTTATTTCTTTTCTATAATTTATGGATTTTTAATTTTGCTGTATCTTTTTAAGTTAATGTAAGTATCTTTTTAAGTTAACTTTTTTTGACAAGTTTTTTTCATTTATTTCATTTCATTTTATAAAAATTGCTACACACACTCTCTCTCTCCGCCCCCCCCCCCTTTGAGACAGATCTCAAGTTGTTGCCCTGGGTAGAGTGCTATGGTGTCATAGCTCACAGCAACTTCACACTCTTAAGCTCAAGCGATTCTATTTTTCCCAGTTTTTTCTATTTTTAGTAGAGATGTGGTCTCACTCTTGCTCAGGCTGAACTCCACCCACCTTGACCTCTCGGAATGCTAGGATTACATGTGTGAGCCACCGCACTTGGCCAAGTTAATGCCCTTTATTAGATCAGAGAACTGCTTTACTCTTAGGTTGCTAAGATAGTTTCTTTTAATTGTTTCAAATAGTCTTTCTGCATTTGTTCCAAGTGAAATGATTACTAATTTTTCCCCTTCAATCTTACCGAGTAATGCAGATTGCATTAATGCTTCCTGGTGTTGAAATGCTGATATAAACCCAACGTGATCATGAGGTCTAACAGTTCTTTCTTACATGCAGCCACATTCAATTTATTAGTAGTTATTTAAACTTTCTGTATCTATAATCATGAAATAGATTGGCTCTTAATTTACATTTTGGAATTGAGATAATGTTAGCCTTCTGTGAAAATTTTAAGAGATGGATTTTTTTTTTTTTGAGACAGAGCCTCAAGCTGTCCCCCTGGGTAGAGTGCCGTGGCATCACAACTCACAGCAACCTCCAACTCCTGGGCTCAAGCGAGTCTCCTGCCTCAGCCTCCCAAGTAGCTGGGATCACAGGCGCCCGCCACAACGCCTGGCCATTTTTTGGTTGCAGCCGTCATTGTTGCTTGGCGGCCCGGACTGGGATTCGAACCCGCCATCTTAGGTGTATGTGGCTGGCGCCTTAGCCACTTGAGCCACAGGCGCCGAGCCAAGAGATGGATTTTTCTGTTCCATGAAAAACTTACCTGTAAAACCACCCAGATTTGGTGTTGAGGCAGGGAGTGAGTAATTTTTGGTAACTAAAATTCTACATATAAGCAAAACCACCCAAATGAGAATAGAGAGTTATTCAGAGTTTACTATAGGGAGAGAATCAGCCACCATCATTTACGCTTGGCAAGGGTTCCAGGATCGGCAGGGAGGGAAATTAGGAAAAGGCACAGCTTCAGGTGTACCTGCTGGAGGCTGATGGGAGCTGCAGCCGAGGGTCCCCACCAATGGGGTTCTACATGACTGAGCAGGGGCGTACATTTGGGTTTCTCTGGCTGGTCTTGAGTTTGAAATGAGGACAAAATTTAGGGAAGCTGGCAGCTATTGACCAAGTCCTGACTGTTCTGGGCCAACTACTGCAGAGGCTGTTGGTTTGGCTCTGGGCTGGCTGCTGCAGAGGCTGAAGGTGAGATTTCTGTCCTCAGATCTGGCTGCTGTTCCTTTATGTATTCAATCTCAATATTTTTCTAAAACATTATCCATTTCATGTTGCCACTCAAATTGGCATGAATTTTTTTTATTTGAGACAGAGCCTCAAGCTATCCCCCCTGGGTAGAGTGCCATGGCATCACAGCTCACAGCAACCTCCAACTCCTGGGCTCAAGTGAGTCTCCTGCCTGTGCCTCCCAAGTAGCTGGGACTACAGGTGACTGCCACAACGCCCGGCCATTTTTTTGGTTGCAGCCATCATTGTTGTTTGGTGGGCCCGGGCTGGGGATTCAAACCCGCCACCTTAGGTGTATGTGGCTGGTGCCTTAGCTGCTTGAGCCACAGGCGCCGAGCCAGCATGAAGTTTTTTGTAGTGTTCTCTCATTTAATCTTTTTTTTTGGTAGAGACAGAGTTTCACTTTATTGCCTTTGGTAGAGTGCCAGGATGTCACACAGCTCACAGCAACCTCCAACTCCTGGGCTTAGCTGATTCTCCTGCCTCAGCCTCCCAAGTAGTTGGGACTACAGGTACCCGTCACAGTGCCTGGCTATTTTTTTGTTGCAGTTTGGCCAGGCCGGGTTTGAACCTGCCACCCTTGGTATATGGGGCCAGTGCCTTTCCAGCTGAGCCACAAGCGCCGCCCATCTTCATTTATTTTTTGAGACAGAATCTCACGATGTTGCCTTCAGTAGAGTGCTGTGGCATAACAGCTCCCAGCAACCTCAAATTCTTGGGCTTAAGGGATTCTTGCCTTAGCCTCCCAAGTAGCTGGGACTACAGGTGCCCACCACAACACCCAGCTATTTTTTTTTTTTGAGACAGAGCCTGAAGCTGTCCCCCCGGGTAGAGTGCTGTGGCATCACAGCTCACAGCAACCTCTAACTCCTGGGCTCAAGCGAGTCTCCTGCCTCAGCCTCCCAAGTAGCTGGGACTACAGGCGCCCACCACAACGCCCAGCTATTTTTTGGTTGCAGCTATTATTATTGTTTGGTGGGCCTGGGCTGGATTCGAACCCGCCACCTTAGGTGTATGTGGTTGGCGCCTTAGCTGCTTGAGCCACAGGCGCCAAGCCCCGGGTATTTTTTTTTTTTAAGAGATGGGGTCTTGCTCATGCTCAGGCTGGTCTCTAACTCCTGAGCTCAGGTGATCTGCTCGCCCCCCCAGCATCCCAGAGTGCTGGGATTACAGGCATGAGCCGCCTCGCCCCACCTATTCCTTCTGTTTTGGGGGAGTTTACCCTGTTCTTTTCATAATCCCTTAGGTTGAATGTTAGGTCATGTCTTGTCAGCCCTCTCAGATTGTAATAAATGCACTTGAGGCTATGGGCCCTGCTTTAATGCTGCTTTAGCTGCATCTCATGAATTCTGATATGTTCTGTTTTTACTGTTCATCAGTTCTAAATAGTTCACAATTTCGTTGTGATGGTCACATTAGCAGCTTGGTTATTTAGAGATGTATATTTTATTTTATTTATTTTTTTTTTTTGAGACAGAGCCTCAAGCTATCCCCCCTGGGTAGAGTGCTGTGGCTTCAGAGCTCACAGCAACCTCCAACTCCTGGGCTCGGCGAGTCTCCTGCCTCCGCCTCCCAAGTAGCTGGGACCATAGGCGTCCGCCAAAACGCCTGGCTATTTTTTTTTTTTTTGGTTGCAGCCATCTTTGTTGTTTGGCGGGTCTGGGCTGAATTTGAACCTGCCACCTTAGGTGTATGTAGCTGGCACCTTAGCCACTTGAGCCACAGGCGCCAAGCCTAGAGATGTATATTTTAGCTTCCAAGCATATGACAGTCTTTAAAGAGAAACAACTCTCGGCTTGGCTCTTATAGCTCAACCGGCTAAGGCGCCAGCCACGTACACCTAAGGTAGTGGGTTCGAATCCCCAGCCCGGGTCCGCTAAACAACAATGACGGCTGCAACCAAAAAATAGCCGGGCATTGTGGCGGGCGCCTGTGGTCCCAGCTACTTGGGAGGCGGAGGCAGGAGACTCGCTTGAGCCCAGGAGTTGGAGGTTGCTGTGAACTGTAATGCCATGGCACTCTACCCAGGGGGACAGCTTGAGGCTCTGTCTCAA
>CAUYTI010104585.1:0-11579 GCA_963575145.1 Galago senegalensis
GCATTACAGCTCACAGCAACCTCCAACTCCTGGGCTCAAGTGAGTCTCTTGCCTCCGCCTCCCAAGTAGCTGGGACCACAGGCGCCCGCCACAACGCCTGGCTATTTTTTGGTTGCAGCCGTCATTGTTGTTTGGCAGGTCCAGGCTGGGGATTCGAACCTGCTACCTTAGGTGTACGTGGCTGGCGCCTTAGCCCGTTGAGCTATAGGCGCCGAGCCCTGAAACAGTTTTCAAGCTTATAATATTAATTCTTAAGCAGCACTGCATCCATACATGCAGTAATCTCAGCCTGACCACAGAAATGGGTTTCCTAAGACCCTTTAAAGTGGAACAATTCTTGTTGGAGAACTCCAGAAAAAAGTTGCATAAAGAAGTTTCTAGAAAATTCGTTAAACAACCTTTATAAATATTTTTATTCTCAACATGAAAACGTAAAAGTAGCACACCAAATAAGATGACCATCACGTATAAGGCATGACTGCTACAGCAGTCGTGGTTACTCTCCTCCTGTGCTCCCTGCTAGAGAATCCTCACCATCCAAGCTTTCCTCCCTTCCCACCGCTCCCAACACTTTGACTGAGCTGTTTGTACATTTGCTTTGCTTTGTTGCAGATAAGATATTCACTAAGAAGGATGATTTGGGGTAAAGGTGTTAAGCAGTAGTGGTGTATTTGGCCCTCCACCCAAATACTTTACCAAATGCCTTTGGATTTTCATTCCAATCTCCCTGGCACCTTTCTGTATCCTCCTCAGCTCCCAGCTTCATCTCTGCAGAGACAGCCCCAGAGTTCAGGCCTAAGGTCCCACCTCACTTGGCTAAAAACACCAACACACACACAAAAACTAGACTTTTTAGCATTCTGGTGTCCACCTTGTTTCAATCATTTCAAATAGGCCACCAGCTTATCAAAATTTCCCCTTTCTCTTGTGATGGTATATCTGTGTCTCTTCTCTGAAATTCAGTTCTACATTTATGAAATAAATACCAATGTCTTTAGAACTAGATCGAATATGTTTTTTAAAAACATATATATATATATATATTATCCTTCTCCATTTGATAAGGAGTGAGGCATGCCCCTTTCGGCACTCCTAGAAATAAAAAGCCGGGGAGATGTTCCATTATTTGGGCAGGTAGAAGGTGAAGGTAAAATCAAGAATTTCGTTTGTAGCCACAGGTTGATATGGCTGCCTGGACATTTGATCATAAGAACAAATATGAAAATATCTGGCTGCTTTGAAATCAGCATCCCAGTTTCTAAAATAACCCACAAAAAATTGAAGATGTTTGTATCTATTTCACTTTTAGACAATAGTTTACAACCCATAAGTCTCTACTCTGCCTCTGCTGAAAAACACACTGCTTGTGACATATGTGGCCCCAGCCCAGGGTGATGATTGGAAAGCCCAGACTCTGCCTCTTTCCCTTTCTCCTTCCTCATCTGACTTCTGAGACATTGCCTTTTCTTTGCACCTAAGTTTTCTGCAAAGCCCAGGCTCAGCCCAGCTGGTTATGTGGTCTGCTCTAATTTTCTTTGTGGGTTTTAAATTCAGAAGCAGTTTCTCTGAAGAAGCCTTCTCATTAATTTGCTCATTCATTCATTCTTTCTCATACATTTATCAAACATTTAGTAAGTGGTTCTACATTCTTCTATATTTTCTATGTCCTAGAGAGGTCTAAATATTGGACTAAATATTGTCCAGTCTTTAAAAATCCTATAGGCAAGCAAATAAGAACAGTAAATGTGTCATGAGCTCTACAGTAAATTTATCTATAAACAAGGTACCCAAGGAAAAAGAGGGTAGTTCCATGTGGCACAGTTAAGAGGTGAACTTTGGGCATCAAATGTATTGAAATATTTTCAACTGAATTTAGGCACTGTTATTGGAAGAAAAGTATGTTTGTACTGTGAGCAGAGTTGGTTACCTACTCTGTTCTCTATTTTCTTTGTCACAAGAGAACATTGGTTTGGTTCAGATCTCAGGTCTCAGGAAACTATGCACTTTGGGAAGGACGGTCTATCCCCATACCTAGAGGTATTAATCTTAATTAGACCAAGTTAAGTATACATTCGTGTTATCATGAGATGGAAGAAGAAGATACTTGGTCAGGATGGGAAGGAGCATGGTGGTGATGACTTCCAGGAAAGTTATCAGTGAAGTTTTCCTCCCTAATAGGAAAAAAATACTCTTTCCTACCATTGCACGTTGAGATGTTTGGAGCTACCGCAGCCATATTGGGACCACAGGCAAAAGTAAGAAAAACTGCAAAGAATCAACCCAGAACCTTGCCATGATTGAGCTGATTCATTCCCTGGGGCTTTGTACCTGAGGACTTCATTTGTTAATGTTTTCTTATACTTAGTCTAATACTTATTTTTCTAATAAGTTTTTAATACTTATTCCCTGGGGGACAGGGGTAGGGAGGGAATCTTGGACCATGAGAGTAGTGGGACCATAGCAGCATCAGCATGGAACCACTTGGCACATTTAGAGAACTGAAAACACCCTTGCATATCAGCACACAGAGCACAGGAATGTATCAGATTTTCTGCTTGAAACAACAGAATCCACCCCAGCTAGTTTAAGCAGGAAATAAATGCTTTAAAAGTATTGGGTGGCTAAGGATCTCTTGGCAAGTCAAAGAGTCAGTTGAAAAACTTTTCAAATAAGAATACTCAAGTCGGCTCGGCGCCTATAGCTCAACCGGCTAAGGCGCCAGCCACGTACACCTAAGGTGGCGGGTTCGAATCCCCAGCCTGGACCCGCCAAACAACAATGACAGCTGCAACCAAAAAATAGCCAGGTGTTGTGGCGGGCGCCTGTGGTCCCAGCTACTTGGGAGGCGGAGGCAAGAGACTCTCTTGAGCCCAGGAGTTGGAGATTGCTGTGAGCTGTAATGCCACAGCACTCTACCCAGGGGGACAGCTTGAGGCTCTGTCTCAAAAAAAAAAAAAAAAAAGAATACTCAAGTCACACATCTGGTCACTATGCTTAGACACTGCAATTTGCCTACAGTGGCTCGGACCTCTGCCTCTACTCCTTGAGGTCGCTCTGCTATGCCATGCCATCTTTACCAGCAATTTCTATTTCCTCACACTTCTGTAAACTGCAGTTATTCCTGGCAGTAGGAATTCTGGGGAAAACTGAGTCATGCGTGTGCCTCCAGTTAAGGCAGGCTATGACCTTGAGGAGGCCGACTCTGGATTCAATGTCCCGAGGCTCATTCACATTAAGTAAGAAAGAGAGCTGTGATTGATTGGCAGGGGTCACCAGGGATGTGAGAAAGGGAAATATGGGAATGCGTTATGGACTATTTGTGTCCCCCTAAAATTCATATGCTAAAACCCTAACCTCCAGTGTGAGTGTATTTGAAGATGAGGCCTTTAAGGGGGTGATTCACTTTAAATGAAGTTATAAGGGTGGATGATTCAAAAGGACTGCTATTCTTCAGAGAAGAGACATCAGAGAATTCATACTCTCGTCTTCTCCCTTTATATGCGTGCACTAAGGAAGGGTCATTTGAGGACACAGTGAGAAAGTGGCTGTCAGCAAGCCAGGAAGAGAGCCCTCACCAGAGACTAAATCAACTGGCACATTGACTTTGGATTTCCAGCCTCCATACTGTGAGAAATAAATATCTGTTGTGTAAGCAACCCAGCCTTTGGTATTGGTTATGGCAGCCCCAGCTGACTAATGCAGACTCTAGACATTTTCCCTGCCTGAAGACTTTCAGTTTACAATGTCTTCAGTAAAGATTTTTAAATGGGAAAATCGTACAATCGGATTTGCATTTTTTGAAAGACAACTCCTATAACAACATAAGATGGGTAGGGGTAGGGAAAAGAATAGACAGAAAGTAAAGAGACTACTTAGGTGGGTCCTTGTAACTCAAGGGAGAGATGACGAGACAGAGGGAATGAGGAAATAGATGAATTTAAAGGACATTAAAAGGGAAGAAGCTAGAGGATTTGGTTACTGAACAGAAAAGTTAAGGAAGAAGATAGAGCAACGGCTTGGGTAGTTGGATAGATGAAGGTGCAATTCATCCAAGCAGAATATGAAGGAGAAACACGTCTGGGGAGAAAAGTGAATTCGTTTTTACAAAATCTCCATGTATTGACCCACAAGATACTTATTAATTACATGGGAATCTGGAGACTTTTTCAGCAGACAAATCTGGTAGACATTACACTTAACCAAGGGAATGAAGTTAACATTTCCACTAATTGGATAAAGGTTCACCACGTGCTTTCTGAAAAGACGCATTAAGAGGAACTCAACGTTGCTTATGAAAAAGAGAAAGCACATCTTATCTTTACCATAAAACAAAACGAGAGACATTCAACAAAGTAATTGGCCTGAACTCATTAAAAATATCAAGCTTATGAGAGATAAGGAAAAACCAAAGAAATGTTTCAGATTAGAGGAAAGTATAGGCACCTAACAACTGAACACAATTCATGATCCAGGATTTCTTTTTTTTTCTTTATAAGGATTATCATAGGCCAGGTGCAGTGGCTCACACCTATAATCCCAGCAATTTGGGGGGCCAAGGCAAGATAATCGCTTGAGCCTAGGAGTTTGGGGCTTCAGTGAGCTTTGATTGCATCATTACACTCCAGCCTGGGCAGCATAGCAAGACTCTCAAAAAAAAAAAATCCTTATTGTGGCAATGAATGAAATTTGAATACAACCTATACATTAACTAACATACTGTATCAATATTAACTTCCTGATTTTGATAAGTGCAGTAGGTCATCTAGATAAGAGAATTCTTGTTTTTAGGAAATATACTAAAGTATTTAGGGTAGTTAGGCCACATCTCAAATGGTTCTCAGAGAGAGAGAAAGAGAGAAAGAGAATGGCAAAGTATAAAAGCAAATACTGTTAAATTTTTAACACTTGGGGAAGGGGTCCAGAGTATATAGAAGCCTAAAAGTTATATCAAAATCAAAAAGTTCTTTAAAAGAATACATTTATGCTGGTCCAGACAAGTTAGACACAGATACTTGTAGTTACTAAGGTTTAGTAATTGTTTTTTTTTTAAAGAAATGGGGGTCTTACTACACTACCCAGGCTGGAGTGGAGTGGAGTGGCTATTCACACGTGTGATCCTAGTGCAGTAAAGACTTGAACTCACGGGCTTGAGCAATCCTCCTGAGTAGGTAGGCCACAGGTGAGCCACTGAGCCTAGCTTCACTGAACTTTTTGTCTAGGGGTCAGTATCTCTCCTCCGTTCCTAGACAGTGAGCTCTTGGAGAACTTAACTCCTGAGTTCAGACCATTTAACCTTCACTCTCCCTCACTGGCATCACAGCAGACTTCACCAGAAATCTCTGGAAGAGAGAGACAGGACCATCATAACTGCTTTCTCCTGGACAGCCAGGGTTCAGCTTCTGAGGCTCCACAGGCCCTGGGCAGTCTCAGGGTGCCAGCCTAATCAACCTCAAAATTCCTGGGCCTCTTCCCTCTTGGACTCTCATCCTTTCAGAAAGTCAGACAGGGTTTCTGGACTACTCCCTTCCCCGAGTGGGGAGACCTCCCCTGGGCAGTCTCCTTTTAAGGTCCACTGCCTTCTTCTGCTGGCTGGGATGATGAGCAGCAAAGTTGGCCTCCCTCTTCTTACTTCCTTGGTCCAATAGGATGGTACTGTGGGGGCCCTCCTCACGTCCAACTGTGAGAGGCCAGACCACCGGTGCAGAATTTTCAGGAGTCTGAGAGAACCACGCCAGGAGCCAGTGTTAGCCATCTCCCAACTCTGGCCTATAACAGAAAGAGGATGGAAGAGTCTTCTAGAAGATTGTTATTAACTACGCTGTGGCATTTGGCATTTGTCCATGTTCCTCTCCTGGGTAAAAGCAAAAAAGTGTTTCCTCTCTTCTCAAAACAAGTGAAAGTAAGCAGCACAGGACCCCTCAGAGCACTCGGGAGGTGTCCCTGGCCTGTGATAGACATGAGAAATCTAATGGCAAGAGGCTGAGGCCACTGACCTAAGGAGGAAGAAAGAGAGAGCAGAGGTGAGAGAGGAGGCGGGGGAGAGGGAGGCGCACTGGGAGGGAGCTCTCCGTCCACAGCCGTGTGACCAGACGCCCAGGAGGGACTGACGGACAGGCTTCATTTAAAGGGCTTCATCCTAAGTGAGGGGTGGCAGGTGAGCTGACCCAGCAGAGGAGTGGGCTGAAGAAGACTAGAAGCTGTGTGTTTGAAGTTGCCTGCTGCTGGCTGCAGGAGACATGTCTAGAATAGAGAATCTCCAGGTAACACACGTGGGTGGTCCATGAAGGAAAGCGAACTCGTACAGGTCAGACAGATAGATGCTGCTCTGAGCATCCAACTCAGACTCAGAGCAGTCATGCCAGAGCTTGCCAGGACCTGACATCCAAGACAGGACCATTTCTCTTGTTTCCTCAGCCTCTGGACCCTGCCTACCCCAGAGGACTCAGCAAACACACAAGTGCACAAGGGGCCCAGAAAAAAGGCAAGAATTCAACCTTATCCTACCCTCTGTCCCCTGCAAACCTCCCAGCCTGAGCAGGTCTGAACCATCACAGGAGAGGAGAAACTTTCACTTTGAAATGAGAAGTTCTGATTGTCATTCTGAACTGGACACTTACATTCCTGAAATGAGTTTTTTGGTAACTGCAAGTGACTGAAAAACCAATGGTACCTGTATGAGACTTCACTCAGGGCTGGGAAAGAAAGAGCCCAGAGCAAGGAGAAAGGGGCTTAGAGAGGGTAATGAAATTGTTTTGTACCCTATAGAGTCCCCCTTATGAATAAAATGGCCATTGCAGGAATTGCTGGCCCCTCCTACACATCAGGACCCTGCCCTTCTAGTCAGGTCCCCTCTTTTTTGAGTCCTTTTTAGTCCCCAGGAGCAGCCTGTGCCTTTTTCTGCTCAAATCAGGTTCTCCTGTGTTTCTCTTCTGGAGCCAGCATTCTGTTGCTAAACCTCTAGGGTTAAACCTCTAGTCATCTCTTCACCTCAAAAATACCATGGAAGGTCCTCAGACCTTGCTCTAACCTTGAAGAGTGACTGCCTCCCAGCACTGGGTTCTCCCAAACCCTCAGTGGGAAAACTGCCCACCAGGCAGATCTTTCCTAACACAGCATGAAGCAGGGTGGTTAAAAATGTGCACAGCAGTCAGATGGTGTTGGTTCGAACCTCAGATATTTTATTTACTATCTGTCTGATCTGTACAAGTTCTCTAACCTTTCCATGTTCAGTCTATAAAGTGGGAATAATGACAACAAACAATAATCTCAACCTCTGTTCGTCCACATGAAGAGGCTAGCACAGAGAAAGCACTAAATACACAGCACCATTAGTTCCTGTGTTTTACCAGAGGGTAGAGATTAAGGTGACCAGATTTTAACATTGGTAAAGCAGGACACCATTGACCAGGGGAGGGGGGGTTCCTTAATTAAAAATTTGGTCTATATGGAGCAACAAAAATTTTCACAGAATGCAAAAACAGTATTGTAATATATATTTTTAAATTTCAACATGAATACAATTTACAAATATAATACATTAAAAAATTATGTATAGTATTATTTTATTCTTTGGCATATTTCTCATTTGAGTGAAATTTTAGTAGATTGCTATCATTTAAAAGGTCATGACATTTTTCACAAGAATTTGTTAAATTGATTTTAACAAATGTGATTTAAATGTGATTTTTCTGATGTCCACACTTTATTTATCGTAGAAAAAACACGTTCAGTCGCAGCACTAGTTCCTGGTAAGGACAGCCCATATCCCACGATTTTTAGTGCATCATTGTATGGAACATGGTTTGTTTCAAAATGATGAAATATTTCTAAGCATTTGTTCTCTATTGTGATTTTTGCTGATGCCCAAGATTTAACCTTTTCCTTATCAATATATTTTTTTAATAATGATACCTCGTAAGTCGTCACTTTCAAGGCTGGCGCTAGACTTTTGCCACCATAAAACATAAATAATATGAGTACTATCTGCTAAATTCATGAAATAAATAAATAAATTACTTACCTAAATTATCTGAATGGCTGATTTGTTGACATCACTTGTTTAACTAGCACTAGCACGCAGTACGATGTGTATGATCTGAGAGACCGTTACAAAATGTTTTCGTGGTTGCCAATGCCAAAAAATGCCATTGTTCATTAAGTCCAAACCATGGTGGTTGAATTCTAACAACTGATCAACAATGCGAACTTTGGTAAGCAGTTCTCGACAATCAGTTCTCAACAATTATTTGTTACTATTAAAGTTATTATTATTGTTATTGTTAAACATTATAAAATTAACAAAAATAATATAAAACTCATATCCTGGCGAAATAGCCACATGGCAGCCGAAAACTGTATATTCCCTTCCTGTTCTCCAGCCATTTCCTAGCTTGTTGTGCATTCTTTCCCCCAAATTGGGACTTTTATAAAACACCACGGGATGCGGGACAAATTGTTAAAAATCGGGACTGTCCTGCCAAAAGTGGGACATTTTGTTACCTTAGACTCTTCAGAAGAACTCCCCTGGGGAGACACCTGTGGCTCAGTGGGTAGGGCACTGGCCCCATATATGGAGGGTGGCGGGTTCAAACCTGGCCCCAGCCAAACTGCAACAACAAAAAAATAGCTGAACACTGTGGCGGGTGCCTGTAGTCCCAGCTACTAGGAAGGCTGAGGCAAGAGACTCGCTTAAGCCCAAGAGCTGGAGGTTGCTGTGAGTTGAGTCGACACAGCACCCTACAGAGGGCGACAAAGTGAGACTGTCTCTTTAAAAAAAAAAAAAAAAGGACTCCCCTTGGACCTGCATTCTTGCATCTCAGTCCTCATGGATGTTTTCTACCATGAGTTTTGCTTCAAGATAGGGTATTGGATTAGTTCTGCAGCCAGCTCCTTTCTAGTTCTACCCAGGTTTCCTTCTTCCTTCCTGAGTGTTTGAAAGAACTCCAGAGTATCATCTACACAACCCTACTTCCTTCTTCTCTCAGGGCACTGGGGAGGGGATTAGGAGGTGACACACAGATCTCCAACCTGCCATCAGCACAGCCAGGTGAAACAGCTCCAGCTCCACACTCCTCAAGTTCAGTTAACAGGGTTCTTGGCCTCAGAAGACCCTAGTTTTATCTTCAGAGCAGGGAAATCATCTGGACCATGGCCCGAGGTCCTCTGGCCTGGCCCTCACCAAGTGAATGGAACATGTCTCCAAAGTTCACCGTGAATGGACAGGTCCATCTGCCCCGACAGAAATTTCATGAGCACAGAGTAGAAGATGAAACAAATGCATGGCTGCCCAACTTTTCCAATTTTCTTTTCACATCCCTTGTTTCAATAATCTAAAATGACGAGAAGGGTGCACGGAGGGCTATGCCTTACCGGTTCAAAAGGAGGAGGGTGAGAAACCACCAAAATCACACTGGCCTAAGGGCATCAACTGTCCCAAGCTCCAACATTCAGGCCTTTAATGTCCTCTTCTAGGAACTAAGCAAATTTGAAAATATTTTCAGTGGGGGAACTAGAGACTTTAGGATAAAATATTATCCACATTGTTGGACACATCTTGGCCCTGTTTGATGGTGAGTTAAAATGTTAAAAAGAAAGTTTTCTTAATATTTAAGGTCTCGCCTCACCTCCTACCCCTTCAACATTATCAGAAAGAAAAATACTGACTGGATTTAGAGGTTATTTACCCAAAGTAACTGAGTGCATAATACTTAATACACACACAGGACTCTGACGAGATGGATGGGGACAAGAGGTCATCAATGACCAAAGGAACTTGCCTCCCTACCAGTCCATCAGAAATAGTTCTATCTCATGAGTGTACAGCCCTGGGAAAATGATCTACATTGAAATATTTAAAAGCAAGCACATTTCTCTTCCCAGACTCACCAGAAGGAAGGTGACAAGTAACTCGGGGCCAGGAGATACCCCTTATGATGACATGGTTGGTATGGGCTGATTCAAAAATATGACATAGCTGACAAGTTCTGAAATTAGTTTCTAGTTGGAGGACATATTCTTCTTATTAGGAGACAAGGTAGTTTTTCTACATCATCCACCAGGAAGCAAGCCAACACAGGAGTTAAAAAACGACTGAATGGGTTAAGACGTGGTGAAGAAACAGGAAAGGACATAGTAGTGAATGGCTGCTCATCAGAATGGAGGTTAGAGATAGCAGTGATGGCCTTTAAACACATTCATTAATAATTTGAGGAAGGAAGTAAAGTGCAAGCCTGTGTATGATGCAAGTGTTCCAGTTACTAAACATCATGAAGAAATGAGAGGAACTCTAGACGAACTTAAAATACCATGCAAGGGCAATAAAGGGGCTAAAATGGAGCAGCCTTTTTGTAATTGTACTGTAAGTTTTGTTAGTCTTTACATGACTGTATTTCCCAAATATTTCATATGAAGGAAAAATTAACCTTACTAAAGAGCTCTCCAAAGTAGGGCAGTATCAGTAAAAAAAAAAAAAAAAAAAAAAATCCTTAAATGTTTATTCAGAAATAGAGTAATTAAAAGTGACTTTGGATGATGAATGACTGGTGTTCGGATGAATAACTGGTGTTTCGGATTTTAGCGAAATCGTATGAGTCTGAAATCTGCAATAGGAAGACTGCCTGGTAGAAAAAAATAGTGGAGTGTCACTTCATGTAAAATTGTTTTCATACCTTTCATGACAATTTTATAATACAGTTATGTACTTGGATTGCAGCTAGTGAAAACGAAGGGAAATTAGAAGAATTATAGGTATTGATGTTTTAAAGAAAGGGAAAAAAACCCTTTAAAAACTAGCTTTTCATTTCAAATTATAAGTTGCTCAGTTTTCCATTTCTATTTTGACTATTTGGGCAAGTATGATAATGAATAATAAATACAAATCAGAATGTTCACAAAAGGAAAACTCTCACATCTGCAGAGGGGAAGAAATAAGAGACCTAATAGGATTCCACCCATTCATTCAATAGATATTTATTGAAGGAGTTTAAAAGGGAATCTAGGAGAAGAGATGAAACAACTATACAGACTCATACAATACCATGTAGAAATAAAAACCTCTGAGAGAAGGAGACAGATGAACAAAGCAAGACGTGGCCAGGCAGGTGGAGGGCCACTCTTCACAGAGTCCGGCTAGTGAGAAAAGTGCCTCAGTGCGGCTGGAGATAAGAGGAGTGGTAGGTTGGGTCTAGGCCCAACCCTGCACACTTGGCTGAAGAATTTGAACTTTATTCTTTAGTCATTTCTTGTACTGTTCATGACCTGTAGCATATATTTACTTGCTGGCTAAAGGGATGAATGAAGCCATTGACTTTTGTGGTTTTTTTTTTTTAAAGCAGGCAACTGAAAAACTCCAATTTTTGCTTTAGGAAGATTAATTTAAGTGATAAGAGGAATGAGAAGGATGGAAGACCTAGTACAAGAATTTCAGTCAAGGCTCAGCGCCTATAGCTCAACCGGCTAAGGCGCCAGCCACGTACACCTAAGGTGGCGGGTTCGAATCCCCAGCCCAGACCCGCCAAAACAACAATGACGGCTGCAACCGAAAAATAGCCGGGCATTGTGGCAGGCGCCTGTGGTCCCAG
>CAUYTI010104587.1:0-18322 GCA_963575145.1 Galago senegalensis
ACCACAGGCACCCGCCACAACGCCCGGCTATTTTTTGGTTGCAGCCGTCGTTGTTTGGCGGGTCCAGGCTGGGGATTCGAACCCGCCACCTTAGGTGTACGTGGCTGGCGCCTTAGCCGGTTGAGCTATAGGCGCCGAGCCAGTATGAATATTCTTATGGTAAAATGATTTTTTTTTTTTGAGACAGAGTCTCAAGCTGTCCTTGGGTAGAGTGCTATGGTGACAACATAGCTCATAGCAACCCCCAACTCTTGGGCTCAAGCAGTCCGCTTGCCTCAGTTTTTTATGTTTGTAGTAGAGACAGGATCTTACTCTGGCTCAGGGTAGGTTGAATCCATGAGCTCAAGCAGTGTACCCACTCGGCCTCTCAGAGCACTAGGATTACAAGCGTGAGCCACTACGGCTGGCCAAAATCATTTGTTTTCTTGTGAGTAGATGCCCAGTAATGGGATTGCAGGATCAAATGGGAGGTCTAATTTGAGTTCATTGAGGATTCTCCATACTTCTTTCCAAAGAGGTATTAGTTTGCAGTCCCACCAGCGTGTAAGTGTTCCCTTCTCTCCTCATCCTCACCAGCATCTGCAGCTTTGAGACTTGATGATGTTTGCCCTTCTCACTGGGGTTAGTGATATCTTAGGGTAGTTTTGGTTTGCATTTCTCAGATGATTAGGGACGATGAGCATTTTTTTCATAAGAGGTTATGAGCTTTTTATAGGTTTGGAAATTAAATTTTTTTAGAATAGTTTATATTAGATTTGAGAACGCAGATTTATAAGCAACAATGGTTGCTTTATAAACAAAGGCACTGACTGATCAACAGGAGTGCCCAGTCAGGTCAGGTTACACATGTCCTCTGTGGGGTTGTATCCCCGTAAGCCATTGGAAGTCAGAAATATTTTGAATTGAAATGCATTTAATTATTTGATAAACCCATCATCATGTCAAAAAATCCAAAGTGGAACTATTGTTAAGTGGGGACCATCTATATCTGCAAGTCCAAACCACTTAAAAGGCTGCTTATGAGATCCAGTGTGGTGGCTCAGCCCTGTATCCCAGCATCGCGGGAGGCCAAGCCCAGAGGATGGCGTGTGGTGGATCACTTGAGCTTAGTCGTTCCAGTCCAGCCTGAGCAAGAGCAAGACCCCATCTCTACTAAAAATAGAATTACCCAGGCATTGTGGTGGGCACCTTAGTCTAAGCTACTCAGGAGGCTGAGGCAAGAGGATCGCTCCAGCCCAGGAGTGGGAGGTTGCTGTGACCTATGACACCATGGCACTCTACTCTGGGTGACAAAACAAGATGGTCTCAAAAAAAAGAAAAAGGTCGCTTGTTAATGAAATTAGATTCACAGGCTCGGCACCTGTGGCTCAAGTGGCTAAGGCACCAGCCACATACACCTAAGGTGGTAGGTTTGAATCCACCCATCCGGGCCCACCAAACAACAATGATGGCTGCAACCAAAAAACAGCCAGGTGTTGTGGTGGGCACCTATGGTCCCAGCTACTTGGGAGGCGGAGGCAAGAGACTCACTTGAGCCCAGGAGTTGGAGGTTACTGTGAGCTGTGATGCCACAGGACTCTACCCAGGGGGACAGCTTGGGGCTCTGTCTCAAAAGAAAAAAAAAAAGAAATTAGATCCCCAAAGGCATCCAGCCCTGCCCAGTGTGTGCTAGGCTTTCTCCACCAGAGTCTGTTTTTCTCTCTCTGTAGGACAGTGCTGGACAAAGTGCTAAATCTCCTTGATAACATAAAGATCTTATTCTTCATTGTGACTCTGTTAAATTTCACTCTAACTTTTTCTTGGAGTTCTAGGTGTGGCTTTTTCCCTCCCCTCTCCCTGCTTGCCGCCCCCCCTCTGTGTGGCTAGAACAGAACGATGTAACCATTTCCTAGTATGGCTTGAGTGTACAGTAAATGGAATAAATGAGAGAAAGTGTTGGGTTAGGAGGTCCGGTGGAGAGCAGGGAGTTAGTTCTTAATTCTTTTGGCCTTGGGAAGCTGTGGGGGGTGAGTTGAGGAAGGTCACAAGAGCCATCACATTCATTGTTACTGTAAAGACAAAAGCATCATCTCCAGAGCTTAGAAGGAAAAGAAAGAAACTAAATGTAGGCAATTTAGTGAGTGCTGGGCTGTTGACTAAAGAAACTAGCTGTTCAGCTTTCAGCACCTTGAATGAAGTCCTGGAAATTCCTCTTAGTGAAATGAAATGCCCCTCTTTAGCCAGAAGATGGGGCTGGACTCCCTTGGACACAAACTGCAGAGGCTTCCCAGGAACTAGTTTCTTCACTGACTTTGCTGGTAGCTCTAGCCAGCAGCACACAACTGGGCAGTTGTCTAAAGTACACTGAGACCTCAGCCCAACCCAGAGATTCTGATTGCTTCAGTCTGGGGTGTGCTCTGGGTAAGGGGTTCTCAAACTGCTGCACGTTTGAATCTTTAGGAGATTTTTCAGCCTATACTGAAAAAATCAGAATGCTCAGGGTAGGAACCAGCCAGCAGTGGTTTTCTTCTTTTTCTAGATGAGCTAGGTGATTCCAATGGGCAGCAAAGTTTGGGAACACTGCCCTGAGCTACGTGATTTGAAAACCTCCCCAGGTGATTCTGACTTGCAGCAGGATGGCAGGTACTGGCTGAGGGCTGCAGGTACCTCTTTGTTATAAAGTTAGAGTGGACCCGGGTGGGGAGTACAGATGTCCAGGGAGGATTGCTGCCCATTGCCCTCCCTTATACTGTGGATGGAGGCCTGGTCTCCTGCCTCTCCTTGCTGGCAATCAGCCCAGGAATTCATAAAAGTGATAGTGAGCAAGATCTTAGCCTGACAGAGAGGAGGTGGCAAAGAACAGTTGAGAGCAGCTGCCATTCAGGACCCTTTCTATCTGTGTGTCCCCCCAGCTTTGTGACGACAAACTGTGCTCTGCAGTTTTCATCCCGTGGAATCCGACCTGGCCTCACCACTGTCCTAGCACGGAACCTGGACAAGAATACCGTGGGCTACCTGCAGTGGCGCTGGGGCATCCAGTCAGCCATGAACACCAGCATCGTCCGGGACACTAAGACCAGCCACTTCATGGTGGCCCTGCAGGTGAGCGAGGGAGCTGCTGTGGCTTGAGGAAGGTGTCCAGGCACTCAGCCAGGTTCCTGCATGGGGCCAGGCTGTGGGGAGCTTCACAGAGTGTTGGGATAACCTTGCCCTCAGGCACGGGTAGCTGTATGCAGATTATCCTGAAGCAGAATGACATCTGGGGGCGCTGGTCAACAGAAACCTAAAGCAGACTCAGTATACTCGGTGCCACGCTGGCCAGCCTGGTGAAGCCTGGTGTCACCAGCTGTTGCCACTAGGAGCATAGACTCAGCATTGCCAGAAATTTTTCTTTTCTTTTTTTAGATTCTCACTCTGTCGCCCTGGGTAGAGTGCTGTGGCATCGTCATAGCTCATAGCAACCTCAAACTCTTGGCCTTAACTGATCTTCCTGCCTCAGCCTCCTGAATAGCTGAGATTACAGGTGTCTGCCACCATGCCCGGCTAGTTTTTCTACTTTTAATAGAGACTGGGCTTTCTGTTACTCAAGCTGATCTCCAGCTCCTGAGATCAGGCAATCCTCCCACCTTGGCCTCCCAAAGTGCTAGGATTATAGGCGTGAGCCACCTTACCAGCCCAGGAATTTTTTTTTCATGAGAAACTAGAAAACTGAATTTTTGTATACAGACTCCTAGTTTTGTTTGTTTGCTTAATTTTATTTTATTTTATTTTAAATAGTCTCACTTTGACTGTGAGACTTGGTCGAGTACCATGGCATCATAGTTCACTGTAATCTCAAACTCTTGGGCTTAAGCAATTCTCTTGCCTTAGCCTCCCAAGTAGCTGGGACTACAGGTGCCTGCTACAATGCCCAGCTATTTTCAGAGATGGCATCTCACTCTGGCCCAGGCTGGTCTGGAACCTGTGACCTCTAGCAATCCACCTGCCTCAGCCTCCCAAGTGCTAGGATTACAGGTGTGAGCTACCACGCCCAGCCTTTAGTCTCCCAGTGTTTAAATAATGACTACTACAAAATTCTCATACACATAGTGCAGCTGCCAATCACAGCCTGTGCATGGTGGGTGCCCAGAGCTGTGGGAGGGAGCTGCACGTGTGTTTACTCTCTGTCTCCTCAGCTGGGGATCCCTCACTCCTTCGCACTGATCAGCTATCAGCACAAATTCCAAGATGACGATCAGACTCGTGTAAAAGGATCCTTGAAGTAAGTCCCGGCCTCACACAGACTGCTGGCTCTGTGTGGGTGTTTCTCAAAGTGCAGCCGGGTGGCATGAGTTGCTGACTCACGTGATCAGTGTGATGTTTCTTGAGAGCCTTCTGTGGGAAGGCTGTAGGCTACAGTCCCAGCCCTCAAGGAAGGCAGAGTCAGATGGAAGGACTACACTGTGTGCGTCCCACCGTGGCTCTGCCAGTGACCGAGGGCACCTGCAGTTAGCAGGTGGTGGTAGGGATTGACTGGGGACCCAGCCTTTTCACAAGTGACTAGAATCTGCTCCCCACAGGGCAGGCTTCTTCGGGACAGTGGTTGAGTATGGGGCCGAGAGGAAGATCTCCAGGCACAGCGTCCTGGGTGCTGCTGTCAGTGTCGGGGTCCCTCAGGGCGTTTCTCTCAAAGTCAAGTAAGTTGAACTGGGTTCTTTTCAGCCAAAGAAAGTCTGGCAGCTTGACTCAGCTGGGCTGAAGCTAAGCTACGGGTGGAGAAGCCTTTGCTTTGTAATTTCATTTTCAGAGACAGTTCCTTCTACCTTTGGTGCTTAAGCAGATGTCAGGGCATATACCACCACACCTGGCTAATTTTTTTGTTTTGCAAAGATAGAGTCTAGCTGTGTTGTCCAGGCTAGTCTTAAACTCCTGGTCTCAAGTGATCCTCCTGCCTAGCCCTCCCAGAGTGCTGGGGTTAGAGGTGTGAGCTCGGTCTTGTTTTCATTCTCTGCAAGTGTATTATATGTCTTTGAGCCTAATTAAAATGGCTGCTTAGGGCTCAGCACCTGTAGCACAGTGGTTATGGCCCCAGCCACATACACCAAGCCTGGTGGGTTCGAACGTGGCCTGGGCCAGCTAAACAACAATAACAACTCCAACAAAAAATAGCCAGCATTGTGGCGGGCCCCTGTGATTTCAGCTACTTGGGAGACTGAGGCAAGAGATTTGTTTAAGCCCAAGAGTTTGAGGTTACCCTGAGCTGTGATGCAACGGCACTCTACCAAGAGCAACATAGTAAGACTCTGTCTCAAAGAAAAAGAAAAACGGAAACTCCGTGTTCTTTTATGTTTCTCTAAAAAAAGTATTGATTTTTCATTTTAGAAGGCAGTTCACTTGGCTGAACTCAAACTCCAAACTCGACTTCCTTGTGGTGGCAGTCGCCAAAATCTCAATGTAGTTATTTTGTTTTAGCTAGTCCACTCAATAGATCAGGGGGTCATTGTGAGATTTGTGCCACATTCATACACATAGTTTGGTGCTCCCCATTTCTGGCTGTAATTTTTGGCCATTCTCCATTGCAGCTGCTGTGTTTCCCAAACTCTGAGCTCTGGTTCTTCAGCGTAATAAGTTTCTTTCCAAGTTCTAGCCAAGCCATATGGTACTGACTGAGACTTACTCTCAGGCTGAAAGCTGTTAAAGAAAAAAAATCAGCGGCTCAGCGCCCGTAGCTCAACCAGCTAAGGCGCCAGCCACGTACACCTAAGGTGGCGGCTTCGAATCCCCAGCCCGGACCCACCAAACAACAATGACGGCTGCAACCAAAAAATAGCCAGGCGTTGTGGTGGGCGCCTGTGGTCCCAGCTACTTGCGAGGCAGAGGCAGGAGACTCACTTGAGCCCAGGAGTTGGAGGGTGCTGTGAGCTGTAATCCCACGGCACTCTACCCAGGGGGACAGCTTGAGGCTCTGTCTCAAAAAAAAAAAAGAGAGAGAGAAATCAGCTGCGGTGGTGACTCACGCCCGTGGAGGCCAAGGCAGGTGGATTGCCTGAGCTCAGGAGTTCTAGAGCAGCCTGAGCAAAAGCAAGACCCCGTCTCTACTAAAAATAGAAAAAACTAGCCAAATGTTATGTCAGGCACCTGTAGTCCCAGCTACTCAGGAGGCTGAGGTAAGAGGATCACTTGAGCCGAGGAGTTTGAGGTTATTGTAAGCTATGACGCCACAGCACTGTACCCAGAGTGACAAAGTAAGACTGTGACTCAAAAACAAAAACAATCTATGAACTTTGTGGCCCCATGACTCTTCCAAGCCCCAGCCCTCCCGTAGTACCTGCTGTCCTCTAGCTGCTCCACAGCACCTGCCCTCTGCTGCTTCCATGTGGTCCAGAGGTTACAGGTCGGTCCCATGGGAGCTACTCCGGGAAGTAGAACCTCCTTCACTCACTCACTCTGGAAATCTTCATAACCTTATTTCAAACACATCAGTTCAGGACAAAGATGGGACTCTGTCTCCTGGAGACTTTCTTCTAAGGCCTCTGACCTAGCATAGCTACAGGGGACATTTACCCTGGGGAAGCATTACTCTGTTGTGTTGACCTCTGACCTCAGCAGACAGTGGGACTGTTCTTCTGTCACATGTGTCCAGTTTGGCAGCCCAGCTTCTAAATAGGGAACCAGCGGAGGGGCCTGGGTCATGAAACAGGCAGACTCTGAGCTCCTTGTAACTTGTGTCTGCGGGTCTGAGAGGGAGCTTCCTGTGACTGAGACCCCCGTTACCTTTTCCTGGGAACCTCACTCATCCTGGGTGTTTGATGTTTCCTCCCTCCCAGGTTAAACAGGGCCAGCCAGACATACTTCTTCCCCATCCATCTGACGGATCAGCTTCTGCCCAGTGCCGTGTTCTATGCCACCGTGGGGCCTCTCGTGGTCTACTTTGCTATGCACCGTCTGATCATCAAACCTTACCTCAGGGCTCAAAAAGAGAAGTGAGTTTACAGCATGCCATGGGGACGTCACTAAACCCTGCGCTGCAGTCTTCTCATCGTCACAGTGGGGATAATAACAGGACCTACCCCACAGGGTTATCAAGAAAACTGAATGAAAGAATAGATGGGAAGTGCATAGCAAGGTGTGGGGCCGCTGGCGCACTCGTGAATGTTACGTGTGCCTTCTCATTGCCAGTCGTCGGATGGCTGGGGTCCCTCCATCTGTCAGTCCTGCTTTCAGAAAGGGCTAGAGGTGGTTTATAGGATTGTGGAAACACCAAACCGTGGCCACAAGATGTAACAGGTTTCCCTTTTTCTAATTGTTTCTATCCTGGCCTTGAGTTTGAGAGGAATGGGTTCTGAATTGTAATGATGGACATGCATTAACTCTAGTTCTAGAAATCATAGAAATGCAATTTATTTTGTAGTTTCCTTAATGTGTTAAGGTCTAACATTCAATCTAAACTCTTAGCAAGACCATCTTTACAGAAAACTGAGGGTGGTTTAGATTTGTTACTTTATAGTGATAATTTAAGCTTTGAGACTTCTCAGAGAAAGGAGTAAAAACCCTCTCTGGGCTTCTGTAGCCTCTGAATTACTATAGTTCAGGGTCCTAATTTCCTAAGACTCTTGCAGTTTGGAACAAGGGATGTGCTGGGTCCAGTCATCTGATGTATGTATGTATACCTGGGGCGTAGGCTGACCCTGGTCCCAGTACTTTGCTGTAGCAAAACGTTACCTACATATCCAAAATAGTATTCGTTTTTCTTGCCACCAAAAGTATCATTTAATAATCCCAGAAGGTTGGAATCTCCAGAGATTCTCTGGAGGGTCGTCTTCCCAGTGGGTGACTTGTGGCCCCGGTGAGGACATGAGGCAGTGCCACCTGAGGAGAAATGCAAGCAGCAGGCCTGGGCCTGACACACTAGCCTGAGGCTATCTCAGCAATGTTTGTTAAAGTTCTAGAACTAGAACTCCAGTGAGTTCACAGACTGTCTGCTGGGCTCTGTCGGCTCAGAACTGGGCCGCACCGCACTAACGTGCAGACTGTGTTCTTCGCACACAGGGACCTGGAGAAGCAGAGGGAGAGTGCTGCCACCGACATTCTGCAGAAGAAGCAGGAGGCAGAAGCCGCGGTGAGTGCTCAGTCGGCATGCCCTGGCCTCTGGAAGTCTTCCTGCCACTGTTGTGCCGGACACGAGATACAATGAGTGGTCTTCTGTCCGAGCCCACGTTTCTGCGCAGGGCCTGTGTGAGAACACATTTCACACCCACACATTGGTCTCATTAACCATTTTAGTCTTCATACTGCTTCTGGGATGCCACGTTGGGGAATTTAGTCCTGTCCTAAAGATCACGTACAGTTACTGTCAATAGGCATGACAGGGGTTTCTAGAAAGGGGTTGGTATGATCCTCTGTGTCTTCCGTTTTTAAGTGTCCTGGGAACAGAGGACATGCAGGATCAGGCAGAGACGCTGAGGGAACAGAAACATGCAGAATCCATGGCAGGGATGCTGTCAGCTTCTCTGTGGTCAGGACGGAATGCCCGTCAGCACCCAGCAGACTGCCCAGAGCATGCCTCAGGCTGGGAGTGCAGCCCACAGTCACGTGCCAATCTGAGGGGACAGCACTGCTCCACCAGTGGAATGGTGCCGTGGGAGAAAGTGGTTTCTTTCTCAAGAGGAACTAGGAGTCCAGCTTCTCATGTGAAACCTCTTTCTTTTTTTCCTTTTTTGGGGCAGAGTTTCACTCTGTCACCCGGGGGTTGACTCCCATGACACCATCATAGCTCTCAGCAACCTCAAATCCTTGGGCTCAAGTGATTCTCTTACTTCAGCCCCCCAAGTAGCTGGAACTACAGGCACCCACCACAACACCCAGCTATTTTTTCTATTTTTAGTAGAGATGGGGCCTTGTTCTTGCTCAGGCTGGTCTCAAACTCCTGAGCTCAAGCAATCCACCTGCCTCGGCCTCTCAGAGTGCTAGGATTACGGGTGTGAGCTACCACACCCCACCCTGAAACCTCTTCATTTCTAAATGCTGACAACCTGTTCAGTGTGATGTTATTGGGCCCGTGAAGCCTATACCCACCCACTTAGGGTCTCACTCCCACAGAGATCACGGTTAGGGCTTGTGGCACTAAAGGTTCGTCTTTACCTGCTGACCCTACCTATTCTGGGCCTAAGCATTTCAAAGTGGGCCAGTTGGGGAGCCAAGTTCTTGGGTTGTCTTGCCTCCCTCCCCTTACCTACCTGAGCAGTTGCGCTTGCGTGAACAGGGGATCCCTGTCTGTGGCCCTCTGAGCCAAGGTGGAACAGACCCCATGGGGCCCTGACAGCCTCATCCTTGTCCTCTGGCAGGTTCGGTTGATGCAGGAATCTGTCCGAAGGATAATTGAGGCAGAAGAGTCAAGGATGGGTGAGAAAGCATGTCCTCTCTTGGGTGGGTGCTAGGGGTCTCAGCTGTGCAGGGAGCATGCCCACCTCTGCTCTGACCATGTCCACCCTCAGGGCTCATCATCCTGAATGCCTGGTATGGGAAGTTTGTCAATGACAAGAGCAAGAAGAGCGAGAAGGTGAAGGTGATCGATGTGACTGTGCCCCTGCAGTGCCTGGTGAAGGACTCGAAGCTCATCCTCACAGAGGCCTCAAAGGTACCACAGGACATGCCGCCGCCTGCCACATGCTCACAGGGTCCCAACAGAAAGAGGGGCTGGGCGGGTAGGTTCAGGCTGATGAGGCCAGCCTGGCCCTCACTTGAACAGGATCCTCATTGGAGCTGTTTACGTCATCCAGCCGTCATCCATCCACTCACTCAGCCAGTGTCCACGGAGCTGCTGCCATACTCCGTGTAGAGTAGCACAGACACTGCTGCCTTCATGGCATCAGCATGCACAGTCTCACTCTGTCACCCTGGGCAGAGTGCTGTGGCATCATAGCTCATAGCAGTCTCAAACTCCTGGGTTTAGGTTCGGTGCCTATGGCTCAACCGGCTAAGGCGCCAGCCACGTACACCTGAGGTGGCGGGTTCGAATCCCCAGCCCGGGCCCGCCAAACAACAATGACGGCTGCAACCAAAAAACAGCCGGGCGTTGTGGCGGGCACCTGTGGTCCCAGCTGCTTGGGAGGCGGAGGCAGGAGACTCGCTTGAGCCCAGGAGTTGGAGGTTGCTGTGAGCTGTGATGCCACGGCACTCTACCCAGGGGGACAGCTTGAGGCTCTGTCTCAAAAAAAAAAAAACTCCTGGGTTTAAGGATCTTCTTGCCTCAGCCTCCTGAGTAGCTAGGCCTACAGGCACCTGCCACAACACCCGGCTATTTTTTTTTTTTAATAAGGAAGATCTTTATTTACCAGCCCAGAGCTTACAGCCGCATAAGCTGCGTAATTCATAGAAGAATTCCAAATGGCCGCTCTCACGCCCAGCTGTGTTTTTGTTTTCTGGGGGGAAGGGTTTTGAAGCTTATGGCCAGAGCCAGGCTTGAACCCACCCCCTTCAGTGTATGGGGCCAGCACCCCACTCCTTTGACCCACAGGTGCCACCACTCAGCTATTTTTAGAGATGAGGTCTGGTTCTTGCTCAGGCTGGTCTCAAACTCCTGAGCTTAAGCAATCCACCTGCCTCAGCCTCCCAGAGTGCTGGAATTACAGGTGTGAGCCCCCTGACATCAGCATTGTGTTTATTTTTGCCTTGCTCCAAAAGAGAGTGAGGTCATTTGTAACACATCTCGCCTCTGGAGCTTGGGGCATGGCCCATCCAGAATTAAAATGCACATCAGCTCAGGCCAGTGAACCCCTGACTCCCTGAAGAAGTTATCCAAGGTCTCTCACTTGCAAGGACTTCTGTGAAGACAGAGGCCTATTTACCGGGAGGAAGGGGCCTATGCTGAGAGGCAGGTCTAGGATAACACGTACAACTCTTTGAGATTCTCATTTCTCTTTCTTCAAGCTCCAAAATTTGCCTCTCCTTCTCCAGTGGAGAGGGTCAGTGCTTGGTCTCAAACTGTGCAGTCATCTTTAGAATAACAATCTGTTGGTTGCAGGCTGGGCTGCCTGGGTTTTATGACCCGTGTGTGGGTGAAGAGAAGAACCTGAAAGTGCTCTATCAGTTCCGAGGCGTCCTGCACCAGGTGATGGTGTTGGACAGCGAGGCCCTCCGGATACCAAAGCAGTGTGAGTAGCTGCCCTCTGCAGGCATCTGCAGGCATCTGCTAGGGGGACATTAGAGTATGAGCTGATGACCACTTTTCCCAGTTGTCCACCCGGGAGCAGGGAGGCCGACTAGATGGGCTTCATGATGCACTCCCAGCCCATGACTTATGCCCTGAGAAAGGAACTGTGGCCCTCCACAGGTGGAATTAGAATGAGCTGTTTGCTTGGAAACTTGGGCTATACTGGCTGGATGTGAAAACAGCTGACTCTAGACAGCCTGGCTCTGCCCAGACACTAGCCCAGACAGCTGCTAGCCCTTCCAGATGATTGCCATGCCCCTTAAGTGGAAAGGAATGTGGACATGGTCACCTTGTGATAGCCTGTGTCTGTCTTTCACAGCCCACCGGATTGATACAGATGGATAAACTGCTTGAAAACAAGACTTTTAAAAGGCTGCAGAAAATCTTGTCTACAAATTTGGAAGCAGGGAAAAAACCCAGACATCAGACGTTTTTATTTTACATTATTTCCATAGAAGGTGGTACTCTACCAATTATGTGAAGGGATACGCAGACACTTGAGCTTTTGTGGGTGCTGTGGGTAGGACCAAGGCAGCCCCACCCTGGACCAGACCGCAGCATGGCCCCCAGCTGTCTTCCCAAGGATCATGTTCCTGGAAGGGCCCTGGTCTCCAGCCCTCCTGGGTCCCCCCAGGGTCCTCAGCATGTGTGCTCCCTGCAGCCACTGGTAGTTCTGGTCTCTGTCTGGAGGTCTCTGTGGAACACCCTGCCCCACACATAGGACTGTGACCTACTCCTAAAGTCACACTGGACGTGGGGAGAAAGTGGAAAGGGAGAAAGGCGTCTTACATGTCGAGGCCCCCAGATCCGGGGAGCATCTGTTGGGTCTACTTCCCACCTTCTGCTGCTGAAATCATACCAAGTGAATCTGGAGAGGATTGTGGGTTTATAAAACTGCTTTTTATCTGAGAAAAAACAGGCTTGGAAAACTAGTCTCTTTTTTCCCACTCCCAGAGTTCAAATCATTCCACCATCCCCTGGCCTGGGACAGTATGGTAGAATTCCCCATCTCTGTGCTTCCTTTGTCCCTGTGGGAAATTGTCCTGCTGCCAGTGGGTGTGAACTGACCTGTGTCCCTCTCTCTCTGGCCCACCTGTGCCTACCCATCTCTAGAGCACTGTGGTGGGATGAGGAGGGAGCAAGGTCAGGGCTAAGCTTTGGGTGAGGGGTGCAACAAGACCAGGGGTCTGACCTGCAAACCCAAGGCGTGGTCACCAGGGCTGCCCCGCGGTGCCCAGCAGGTGGCGCTGGTGGTGCCCTAGGGGCCTCTTTACCTGCCTGACCTGGATGCAGACCAAGGAGCAAGGCCTGTGGCCTGGGCCCTCGAAGTGGTCAATTGCTGACACCTCCAAGCAGGTACTACATGGCCAGCAGCCATGACAGCTGGCCCTGGGGACTGCTGTGGCCTCCAGCTCCCCTGACGCTATTGCCAACGTCAGGCTTTGCTCCCTGACCCTGGTGTATCAGGGCAATTGGTGAGAACCTCCTGGTTTTTAAAGCAGTTCAGGTGGGCCATTTCTAAAACGAAGATTGTCTGACTGCCCCAGCTGGCAGCTGCCCATCACAGCCGCTGCATGAGCCTCCTGTGGATGCGGCTTGGGCGCCCTCTGCTGCAGGCGGTTCTGGGCACTAATCAATCCTCTTCATTTTGTTTGAAGTTGGCTGTACAGAAAGCACTCTCTTCCCACAATAAACCTTTCCTAAAAGCTGGGGACAGTATTTCTCAGTTTATCTGTGTGCTCTGCCACAGCCTCCCGAGTGGCTGGGACACAGGTGCACACCAACACCTCTGGCCTGCGCGTTCTTTTTTCAGAGTGTGGAAGGAGGTGCTCCCCACCAGCGCTCACTTCTGCATCCCTCACCACTCACCCCCTTGAGACCATGAGGCTTAGCTTATGCTGTGGTTCCATCTTCTCCATTAAATATTCCCTGAGAAATAGCACCCAAAGGGAGGCAATCAGTGGGTTTTTTTTTCTTTAAGAGACAGAGTTTCACTTTGTCGCCCTGCTGTGAAGTCACAGCTTACAGCAACCTCCAGCTCGTGGGCTTAAGCTATTCTCTTGCCTCAGCCTCCTGAGTAGCTGGGACTACAGGGGCTCACCACAATGCCTGGCTATTTTGTTGCAGTTTGGCCTGGGTTATGGGGTCCGTGCCCTACTCACTGAGCCACAGGCACCGCCCTAGGGTTTTTAATTTCTGGGGTTCTTTTGGGTTTTTTGAGACATAGTCTCACTGCATCACCCTCGGTAGAGTGCTGTGGTATCACAGCTCCCAGCAACCTCAAATTCTTGGGCTTAAGTGATTCTCTTGCCTCAGCCTCCCAAGTAGCTGGACTATAGGCGCCCGCCACAACACCCGGCTATTTCTTGGTGGTAGTTGTGGGTTGTTTGGCAGACCTGGGCTGGGTTTGAACTCACCAGCTCCCATGTATGTGGCCGGCGCCCTACCCACCGAGCTACTTTTTTTTTTTATGGTAGTTCTACCCTGCCCACTCTTACAGGAAATAGGGAGTCAGTCTTGGTAGCAGGAGGAAAACACAGAGAAAACACCACAGCGTAGAAAGACACTTTACTCCACTGCTCACTCAAACCAGGCCAGGAGTAGGACTCACTCCTCGGAACAGGCCAGTTTCAGCTGTTCTGAGTCAGCTGTCCAGGCTGACTGAGGGAACCCCTCACCCTACCACAGAGTCAGCTGTCCCACCCTCAAAGTGCACCTTGGGAGAGTGGCATCCTCTCTTTTTGGGCACAGAGATCCCCTGAGGCCTTGGATAGCTCCTCATGCTGTGGTTCCCATGATACCTGTTCAGCAAGTACTGAAAGGACAGTGGTCCAGACACCAGCCTCACCCTCAACTCGTGCCACAGGACTCAGCCCGTCTCAGGGATCCACTCTCCCAGCCTGGTGTTGCAAGGTGGCCTGGCTACCAGTCTCCATGCCCTGTGCAACAAGCCTTACTGCTACCATTCATGTTGGCAGCAGACAAAAGTAGCCAGAGCCCCAAATCCAGTGCCTGACCCTGGTGCTGCCACTGCCCCCACATCCCAGAACTGGTTAGGCTCAGCTCCGCTGCTCTGGCTGAGGCCTGGCCTGGGCTCCCCGCTGCCCCTCTCTGTGGGCACGGAGGCGGCTGGACATCTTCTGCATCACCATCCTCTGGGCCTTCAAGCGCTTCCGGAGCTTGTCATTTTCCTTCAGAGTGAAGAAGAGTTTTTTTTTCAGGGCATCTAAGTCCAAAAGGGCATAGCTGTGGTCAGATGGCTGCTTGAGGAGGGGTCTTCTCAGCCCCGTGGGGCTGCCTGTCTGACCAGGGGCCTCTGCTGCTTCTGGTCTATGGGGCAAGACCTGAGGACAGAGGTGAGAGGTGACAGATGTCTGAGGGCAAAAGCCAGGCAGCATTGCTTTTCCAGCAGGAGGCCCATACTCAGCCCAGCACCCACTTCCCACTGGTCTCCTAAAATCCAAGGATGCCCAAACCATGGTGGTCACTTTTACTGGCAAGCTCAGAAATCAAGACTGCAGACCCTGCTCCTTCATCCCACATGGTAGGTTCTTTTTGTTTGAAGCAAATCGCATCAGGCTGAGCCCCACCAAGCACATGCTGCCTTCGTGTTCAGACCCCGTGTCTTACCTGCCTGGTGGGGCCTTCGGCGTTCGGGGGCAGCTGAAGCTCTTCCAGCACAGTGTCCATGTTTCTCCCGGGGCTGTGTTCCTCGGCCGCCACCTCAGGGAGGACCTGGGGACAGCAGGGCAGAATCAGGCAGGCAGATGGTGTCTGTGGATACCAGATCCACCCTAGCTGTTCCCTGTCCATCCCAAATAATCCCCTTCTGCCATCTTGGGAAGTGGTACAGACCAGCCACAGGTCTGCGGCCATATAGACAGCCATCCTCTCCCACACACACACTCTGAATGGGACCCTCAAGAAATCAGATACAGGCCTCACTACCATGGTGATTTCTCTGATACTGCCTAGAAAGCAGGGAGCCTGAAAGGCTCCAGCTCTCCCTCTCTAGGAAACAGAATCCCTGACGTACGGGGAAACATGACAGCCTTCACAGGCAGCCTTGCTGGGCAGGTGCCACCCACTAGGTCTCAGCCCAAGGCATGATTTCAACATTCAGGTAAACGGCCCTGGTACCTGACTCACTCTTTCTTTCTGCGAGCTGGCATTTCCTCTCTCACCGGCAGGGTCTGTGTTCTCCCTCACCAGCTGCAAGACAGACATGCAAGGAGCAGATGCAGGCAGGCTCCAGGGCCAGCTTGCTCAGGAGGATGAGGTCTACAGACCCCCCCAAGATCCCTCAACAGCCAGGCAGGTGCCTCAGGCACCATGATCCCCATGCTCAGCCTGGAGCCTGCCATATACTCCTTAGGAGTATTTTTTTTTTTTCAGACAGAGCCTCAAGCTGTCCCCCTGGGTAGAAAGCTGTGACATCACAGCTCACAGCAACCTCTAACTCCTGGGCTCAAGTGAGTCTCCTGCCTCAGCCTCCCAAGTAGCTGGGACCACAGGCGCCCACCACAACGCCCAGCTATTTTTTGGTTACAGCCGTCATTGTTGTTTGGCGGGCCCGGGCTGGATTCGAACCCGCCACCTTAGGTGTATGTGGCTGATGCCCTAGCCACTTGAGCCATAGGCGCCAAGCCTCTTTTTTTTTTTTAAGAGACAGAGTCTCACTTTATCATCCTCAGTAGAGTGCTGTGCATCACAGCTCATAGCAACCTCCAGCTCTTGGGACTTAGGTGATTCTCTTGCCTCAGCCTCCCGAGTAGCTGGGACTACAGGCGCCCACCACAATGCCCAGCTATTTTTTTGTTGCAGTTTGGCCAGGGCTAGGTTTGAACCCACCACCCTCAGTATATGGGGCTGGCGCCCTACTCACTGAGCCACAGGCACCACCCTAAGGAGTATTTCTTAAACTGACCAGAAGCCCAGCTCAGTCCAGTTCTCAATGCCCAGTTTGTTCTCCTCGTCCAAAGATGTTCCCAAATCATGGAACCAGTGACCTAATTCACACATGTCACCCCAGGGCCTGGCATCCTGCCTCAGGGAATGTCTGCTCTAGGAGTGATAACATGTGGCATCTCCTCTCACTGTTGGCATTACCAGTGCAGAACCTCAGTCCCAGGCCTGCCAGGTGTGGTGACCTCAGAGCAGAACCTGCCTGAGCTGAAAGGGGCCAGAACCACCTTCTCCCTGCAGCCTGGCAGCAGAAGCATCAAGCACTGTGACTGTGACTACAGGTATCCCCCCTGCCAGCCTGTGGTTGTCAACCTGTAGTTTAACTTTATTTCAGGGACAAACATTTTACACAAATATATGAAAGTGACTACACTATACTCCACTTATTAACAAACATGCACCCACTTTGTACCTGGACACACAGCAGCTCGGAACAGGGTTTACGTCAAAGGAGAGGTCTGACAACCCGAAGGAAATAAGCATTCCAGGTTCCAGGAAGACCAAAGGGCAGGAAGACCGGCAGGGCACAGGGGGTTTGGGGGCAGCAGCACATGGTGGCCCCAGAGGGGTCACGGGCTGCAGGCACGCGGCCAGCACAGTGCTCTGCTTCTGCAGTCTAACTCCAGCTCCACTTGCAGTGCCCTTCCCTCTCCCACTGGCCTCGGGCTTGTCCCTCCACTACTTTGCCTTCCTGCTTCAGTGGGTGCATCCTGTGGGCCCAACTCAGGTTCCACAGAATTCACTCATGGCCCGCTGTCCCTGAGCTCTCTCCTATGCCAACTACATGCCCTACCCTTACCCAGATGTGTCCACCGCCGTGTCCCATGGGTATAACAGATCCTCATGCTTGAGAACAAACTCCCCAGGAGACCAACCACACCCTCCAGGGGCTAAGTTCCACCCCCCCGACCACCCGGGCCTACCAGGTAGGTCTGCAAAGGTCACCCACTCATCCACCTGCCTCAGTACATCTTGCCTTCAGCTCAGGCCTCCTGACTATAGTCACCTAGGACGCGCCACTGCCTGCAGCCAGAGGGCGCCTTCCAAAGCCACAGCCCTCCCACTGCCATGGACTGAACATTCATGTTCCTGCCCCACTATGTCAAAATTCTGGTCCCCAGACACACCAAAGACTTGAAGCCTTCTGGAGTTAACTAGGCTGGCAGAGGAGAACGGAGCCCTCCTGAGGGGACTGCTGTCTTCAGAAGACAAAGGAGAGAGTGCACCCTCACTCTGCTATCTGCCCTCTGCAAACTCAGAAGAGGGCCCTGACCAGCATCTGGTGACCTGCCAGTCTGGATCAGTACTGTTCCTGAACAGGCCCCAAATCTCTTCCACTCCAAGCTTCTAACCACTGTCCCCAGGTCTTTCTCTGTCACTACCCTGGTCAACACCTTCCCATGCTCCTGACCCAGATATCTGCCTTCACCACGTCAGCTGCAGCCCCAGCAGCACATGGCACAGGACCTGGATGGCAGTGGTGCCCACAGCCAAGCCCTGCAGGCTTCTCAGGCTCAGTGCATTGGCTCTAGTGCAACACTGGGCCTGCGGCCTTTCAGGTGGGAAGGTCCTCACTGCAAGTCTCCAGCCCATGGGAGAGCCAGTCAGGGTGAAAGAGAAGCCCCAGCTCCTGGCTCACTTGCTTCTCAACAGTGTGCTGGTGAGAAGCATGATCTTTTTTTTTTTTTGAGACAGAGTCTCACTTTGTTGCCCTCAGTAGAGTGCCAGTGCATCACAGCTCACAGCAACCTCCAGCTCTTAGGCTTAGGTGATTCTCTTGCCTCAGCCTCCCGAGTAGGTGGGACTTCAGGCGCCTGCCACAATGCCTATTTCTATTTATTTATTTATTTTTTGGCCAGGGCTGGGTTTGAACCCACCACCTCTGGCATATAGGGCCAGCACCCTACTCCTTGAGCCACAGGTGACACCTGCACAATGCCTATTTCTTCGTTGCAGTTTGGCCAGGGCCAGGTTTGAACCCACCACCCTCAGTATATGGAGCCGGCACCCTACTCACTGAGCCACAGGCTCCACACTGCATGATCTATTTTTTTTTTTTTGAGACAGAGCCTCAAGCTATCCCCCTGGGTAGAGTGCCATGGCATCACGCTCACAGCAACCTCCAACTCCTGGGCTCAAGCGAGTCTCCTGCCTCAGCCTCCCAAGTAGCTGGGACTACAGGCGCCC
>CAUYTI010104588.1:0-19799 GCA_963575145.1 Galago senegalensis
CAGCTGATTCATCTCTATTAACTTCCCATCCCATGGAAATCAAGTCGTCTGGGTAATTATTAAACCATGAATGTAAATGCAGTTAATGTTCTTGTCCTCCATACAGTATCTTATATGCCATCACTTCTCGGACCTTGAAAATGGTTTTTAAGCAATCTTTGAGACTTGCAGTGTGGGGATGGCTTAAATATCAGTAAATCACAGACATGTTTTTATGCATTATTGATTTTCTATTGTCATTTACCACTTCATTATGTTTGGGGAGTTTATTATTTATAATCCCAGCTAAGCAACTCAACAAGGTTGCCACAAATCAACCCAGTGCCTCTCCAATGAGCTGTCACAATTCTTTATGGCCAGCCAGGCATTTACATGATCATATCACATCCCTGACTTAATTTCAAAGCACACTATAGATAAACCACCCAGTAACGTCAGACATACTGAATACTTCACATTGACTATATGCCTCTAGGCATTAATTACGGTAGTGGATTATGAAACTGCAGGTGCCAAGGTTTTGTTCCCTAAGTGGTGAGTCCATAGAGGGCTTAGATTGTCTTAAGCTGCATATCTTTGAGGGGGAACACAATTTGTCATGACTGAAAAAAAAGATTTGGAATTGCTGTAAAATGCTCAATTGAAGGTCCAGAAAAGTTAAAAGACCTGATGATGTTAAGCATGGATAATAAAAGATTTATGAGAAACATAAAGTCTCCTCTGACATTTACAGAGGAGTAACATGAAAATTAGGTATAGACTTGTTCTTTCGTATTTTAGAAAGGAAAACCGAAACAAATAGCAGCAAGTTTTCAGAGCATGACCTTTTTAATCAGCATGAGAATGTCCAGTTTATAGAAACATAAAGCGAATGGCCCTTCTTATAAGTACTTGGGTTACCCTAAATGTTTATTCTTAGACTAGACCATGAATATTCATCTTTTAATTCCTGTAAACTTAGCAGAGTAATATTTCTAATTTCTGTGGTTGCTGCTGTTTCTGTTGTTTCCCTCACTGCCATTGAATGGAATGGGTGGGACTTGATGGGAGACAGTGACCACTGAGGGAACTTGCGACTATGAAAATGTGCCTAAGGTAGAACTTTTAAGATTCTTTATTCTATAAAAGACAGAGTGTCATAACAAATAGAAGAAAAGAGCTGCATCCCTCAGAATTCAACCTGAGAAGCAGAACCACTTCATACACATGTGTGTGTGTGGAGAAAAAGAGAGAGGAGGGGGAGAAAGAGGAGAGAGAGAGAGAGAGAGAGAGTCTGCTCACTGTCTGTCTCCTGTGCTATAATGAACCTTGATCCAAAGCATATATAAACCATGAGCACAGCCAGATAACCTGGAAGAGGTTCCTTAGCCAGCATTTTCTCTTATTCTACACAAAGGATTTTTATTTTTTTAAATTAATTAATTAATTATTATTATTTTTTTTGGAGACAGAGTCTCAAGCTAGAGTGCCATGGTATCATAGCTCATAGCAACCTCAAACTCTTGGGCTCACGTGATGCTCTTGCCTCAGCCTCCCAAGTAGCTGGAACTACAGGATCCTGCCACAATCCCAGGTTACCTTTTTTGTTGCAGTTGTCATTGTGGGTTTAGCTGGCTCAGGCTTGGTTCAAATCCCCAGCCTCAGTGTATGTGGCTGGCACCCTGCCCCCTGCACTATGGGTGCCATTGCACAAAGGATTTTTTTTTAAATACATATATTTTCACCATTTTTCAGAACCCTCATCTCTCTGCTTCATCCCAGTATTAACTGATGACTTTGGCACCAATTTATGGAGAAAATACAACTATAGTTCTTAATTTTCTGTTAAAAATTTTGTCCATGGGGCAGTGCCTGTGGCTCAAAGGAGTAGGGCGCCAGCCCCATATGCTGGAGGTGGCAGGTTCAAACCCAGCCCTGGTCAAAAACTGCAAAAAAAAAAAAAAAAAAAAAGAATTTTGTCCATGCCTGCTCTGACTCCCTGACACCAGATGTCAAAGTGCATCTGGATACATGTCCTGCAGTAGATATGAAGACAGGGAGAGTTGTCAAAGGGATTAGACTTCCATCATTGTCAGACTGGTTGGCCAGTCTCTGGAAGGCTGAATCTCTGCATGTGATGCTGGAGCTTAAAGGCAACAGGACAGATCATCAGGAAGAGTAGGCAGATGTAAAGCAGGAGAGGGCAGAAGCAGGCTGGCATGTGGAGCAGGAGCTAGAAACTGTGAGGCTGGACTAAAACACACGTCACTCACTTTTGCCTCTGTCCTGGGTGCTGTGTGTACCCTGGAGAATCTGGTGCCCTTCCCATATACCGGAGCACATCTATTCCTAACCCACGATTCAGACAGGTTGAAGGAGAAGACAGAGGAAGGTAGGTTGCTGCCTCATACCAGTGAGGTGAGTCAGCAAATAAACTAAAAAATGCATGGGCTTAGTGGAAGGGTGAGGCATCCTCCTGCAAATCCCCTAACATTTTCCTTATGGCACATATTATGTGAAAACATGCAAGGAATAGCTTTCTGCAAAATATGGGCCTGCCCAGCCAAGTGGATACATCAAATTTACCAAAATGCATAGTCCACCACAGAAAAAGAAAAAACTATTGAGAGGGATTAGTTATAACTGTAACAGTGACAGTTCCCCATGGTTAGAATTTGGATGGGCCTATACTACCACGTGTATCAAGAGTAGGAAGATCAGTTTCAAAAATACAAATGCAAAAGCTAGATTTAACCAAACATCTCATTTATCCTCTCTTTCTTTAACCTAAAAATGTAGACACATAATCTTCACATTCTGCTGAAGCCCGTGTGAGCAGATTAGCTGGTATAATAGACCCGCTGCAGGCATTTAATCACATAGGGAAGAGTCTCCCCCTTGCCAGATAGACCTGCTGTTAAAAATCTTGTGCCTTTAGCATTTTGAGCCTCTGATTTTATTCTCAGTTCTCTGCTACATTTTGATCACCCATTTCCACACTCCCATCTGTTTACCAACTCTTTCTTGCATTTTCCCTTCATCTCTGCATTTCACGATCCCTTAGTTGTGATACAATCACAAGATATCCTCCCCCATGGGATACGACACAGTCTCCATCAACTGCATTAAGCCCTCAGCAGCTGAGCAGATAGGACAGAGACGCTTCCTCCCTTTATCACAGTTTTCCCTGTGACCTGGTATCTTCAGTTTTTCATTGTTTCTTGTGTTCTTCACCATGTTCTTTTCACAATTCCTTTTATATTCATTGATTTACTTAACAAACACATCGAGAATGCAGGATGCAAATCCATTGATAGTACTAAGATGAGATCTCTTCACACATCATGTGGGTGGTAGATAATGAACGATTATATGAACTGTTACCAGTTAAATATGTGGCTATTGAAACAATCTTAGAGATGAGTTCAGGAAAAATGGTTGTGGCAGTAAGGAGAGAGTCAGTGAATCAGAGAAGTCTTTCCAGTATGGTGTCGGTTAGGCTGAGAGTGTAGTGGAGGATAAGGTTGGCTACGTCACAAAGGAAAATGCATGTGCAAATACTAAAGACTGAAGATGTGGAAAAGGCAAAGACATACATGATGATGAATAAAGTTGTACCTGTGAGAATAACGTAATAGTGACACTTTCAGTCTCTGAATATTTATTAGCCAACCAATGTTCTCAGTCCTATGTGCATTAACAGATACTGGTCAGAACCTTGGGAATAAGTTCTATTATTAACTTTATTGTCCTCGTATCACAGGTGAGAACACGAGGGCCTAACAAGTTTTAAAAGGCTTAAAGGGCAGATCCAGGATAGGAATGCACACCCTTGACACTAGAACTTGAGCTCTTAAAGATTGCACTCAACATTCTGTGCCCACGAGTTCAGAGAGGACAGAGACTGTGGCTCAATGGAACCATGATATCAACAGACTTAAGTCTCAACCTTGGAAGCAAATGTCCAAGTAATTTTTAGCTGTAGAAAAGTATGATTAGATTTTTATTTCTACATTTTCCTTTTAGCTCAGAGTATATCTTCTTCAGAGATGAATTAAGGACAAGGATCTCTGAGAAGAAGAAGGGACTAACAATTTCAGCAAATAATAATGTCTGAGATGCAGAAATAAGCCACTTGCTATGAGAAAGGCACAGAAGAAAGAAATGAGAGCTTAGGAGAAAGAGTGAACAAGGTCACCAGATGCTGAAAGTTAAGCAGTGGGGAAGATGACTTGATTTCTCTTGCTCTCTCTTGAGAGAGCAAGTGGTGCCACAAATCTATAAGGAAGATAGGCCGTGTAAACCTGAGGAAAGGGCATTGATTCTGCTACAGAGCTAGGATTTCCTATATTGCAGGTGAAGCCACAATGGAGATGTCTTGGATATTCTGGAAAACAACACATTCAAAGATCAGGAGAGTGGCTTGATTGATGATTCCAGATTAATCAAAGATAGCAGATGGTGAACATCTCTGAATAACCACCAGTCATTGACCTCATTTTCCTCTGTGACCTTTGCTTTTGTGCTACATATGGCCAATAATTCTGCAAAATTCTACAGAATCCAGTTTCTGCTCCCACCAAATTCCCACTCATGCAGAGAACAGCCATGACCCATGCTTGCAAGCTCTGGGCTGTCAAAGTCACACAAATGTGAATCTCACACAGAGATACACTGTTATCTTGAGGAATTCAGTGAGAATGAAGATAAAGTCAGCTAAAAAGTCATAAAAATAATTGTCCATTATTCTTATCTTCCTTGAAACAGTCTGACCCCACTCCCCATGCATTACCCTCTGACGACCATTTGGAAGTCACTGTTTATGTGGTCATAAAAACATTTCTCTTCATTGGCTTGGTCTATTTTGTTCTGCACTTGTGAGATCTTTTTTTTTTTTTCCCACCCATGGTGGATTGGCTTAATGAGGAAATCCATCCTCCTCTTGACAAGTTTTGGTGTAATTACTTGTGTTCTGTGCCAACTGAGACAGGGAGGGGCTGCTGATATATAGGGACTAAGAACAGACAGGAAGTAACAGGATTAACATCTTCACAAAACTCTGCCATTTGTGGTGTGTCCATAACGTGCAGAAAAATGACAGGAAGACTCTGTGACACTGCATTGTCCTCACTACGAGCCCACAAAGTGTGTGTCCTTTGTTCTCACCATTTGCCAGTGAGACATACAGGCTCAGAGGTTTTCACAACTGCTGTCACTATGACAGTGGTGCAGCTGGGGTAAGCAAAGGACAATGTCCTGCTGTGCCAGCCCGTGCAATGCTCCAACAGTGCAGACCCTTGGCAGAGACCCATGATTAGGTGGGCAGTGTGTGTCCGGGTCTATTCACAAGCTTACCAATGAGATAATTAGAATTATTTTACCTGATCCCTACTGAATCTTATCTTCTCTTATATCTATTTCCCACCCTACCTTCAGAAAGGGTGTCCTAAACTGGCTTACTGGAAATACTTAGAGTCCATACTTAAAAGCCACTGAGGACAAGGTGGGGGTAGGGGAATAAAGGATGGGGAGAAGGAAGGGCAGAAGGGAAGTCACAGTGTATGGCACACCTCTGAGGGGCAGGACACAATTATAAGACGGATTTTACATAACAAAAACAATTAGTGTAACCTGTCTTTTTACCCTCAATGAATCCCAAACAATAAAACAAACACTAAGGAAAAACAACTTCCAATTTTGACATGGGACTTCTCCCCTGTTAGGTAAGCAATATGTTTAACCCCGTGAATAGTAATCAAACAACTAAAACAACTATTATTTCACGGGGTGTGACTTAGTGGAATTTGAAAGGGATGCATCTTTCATTGCTATATGAAGTCATGTGAGTTTGTGATATGCTCCCTAAATAAAAGCCCAAGAGAGAAGCCTCTGTTTATTATTCAGTTCACTTGAGCCCACTTTATATTACCAGAATCTCAGATGTCAGTTAATGATCTGGTAGTATATTCCTAATGTGATCTTGCAGGATAATTAATCTCTGTATTTTTCCTTCAACAGTATTCTAATATGAAAAGTTGATTTTGTTATGTTTTAAAAATACAAAAAGGTTAAAGACAAAACTGTAAATCACCTATGAAAGATAAAAAGCTGAGTGAGGCTGTAATTCAAAATGATGTATTAGATCTGTGTATCTCTTTGCTCCTCAGAATCTTCGATTTTTTTTATTGTTGCTTTTTTATTGTAGCTCTGTTTTGCCATAATGAAGCATTATTAGCATTAGTAGCAATGATGATAGTAATTATAATAATACCACAATAAAGAAAAAATCAACATATAATTATAAAAGAACTGATACAGACTATTATCTGAAATTAACTGCCCTAGGAGTCTCAAGCAATTTAGTTAGGCTACTGTTGGTATCGAGAATTCCATGTACTGATTGACAACCTGGTTGTAGAGAAGTTTATATTTATAGATTTTATTACAAAGTTGTATCACCTCAATTCTCCAAGAGACAGGGGACGAAAGGTAAGTTCTCTGTAATTTCATGATACAGTGGAGAATAAGAAGTTCCACTGTCCATATCCTCCAAGCTGAAAGGAGGTACGTCCCCAACCCTGATTGTTCCATTGCTATGTGCTGTGTCACCAAGGTGGTTGCCTATCTCTAAGATTTCCCCCAACCATGGGATGAAAAAGCCACCCTTTAAGCATTCAAGTCTAAAAATTCTTGATAATTTAGCCCAGATTCATTTTTCTTCCTGAATCCTTCCATAATAAGCCGTTACACATAGCCTCTGTATTTTCTCAGGACCTTTTGTCTTACTCATCTATCAATGCACATGTGTTGTCTGTCAGAGTTCACTCAGAGACGCAGTGGGACATATACAAAGGGATATACTACAAGAAATTAGCTTCCACAAGTGTCAAACATACACTTTCCATTTATCTCTGTTTCTGTGCCTGATGTTGTATTTTTAAATCCATGGAGCAAGAAGTCAATGGGGGAAATATCAGGAGCCAGATTAACTCCACAAGCATGAGCTAGAATCAAAAAACAGCCTGAAACCTCTGCCTGTTCTTGTTCTCTCTGACTCTAGAGATGTGGGTGCCCACAAAGGTGAGGGCCTTTATCACAGAGCTAAACACACTCACCTGATGCAAGAGCTTTAAAAACTAAAGGAGAATTAAAAAAAAAAAAAAAAAAAAAAAACAGAAAGAAATTGTTGGTTCAGAAGGTACTTCATGCCAACAAAGTGAATCAGCCAATCTGGAATAATGTGATGCAGTTGCAAAATTGCTAATGTCTTTCTTCTGCCTTCCTTATCCTGCAAGACTCTCCCTTGTGTCCCATTCTAACAGGAAACAGAGAGAGCTGGGAATTCTGTAAAACATAGGTAAATCTGGCTAGGTTGACAACACTACAAAGTCATCCTACTGTATAAAGAAAGCTCTCCAAAACTCAGTAGCTTAAAGTCATAAAATAGTAATAGCAAATAAAACTGCTGTCATTTCACATGATTTCATGGGTTAATGGGCAATTCTAGTCTGGGACAGCTTGGCTGGAGGGCAGTGATCTGAGATGCCCTTCCATGCTCTGGGTTGCTGCTGGAATGGCTGCCAGGTGGGGCTTAAAACAAAACCTGCAAGAATTCTTGAACTTTATTTCAAACATGATTGTGGATAGTGGTATTTGTACAATGGATCTGTGGAACAGAAAGAATGAGTAAATTGACTGATGCTCTTGCACCTAGGTTCCTAACTCTGAGAGACATTACATAAAAATAGGAGAGAAGAAAAATGTGAAGAAAAATGAACTTGTTTGGATTTGATTTGGAGCTCTTTGGACATTCCTCTAGCAACAAGCCTACTGAGCACTCAGGTCTTGATTCTAAATATTATTTGTCATGAAAATAAACAGTGGCTCCTTAGAGACATGGCATGAAAAACATAAGGTGAGCCTAGGATGTGTTATTTCAGAAGATAGAGAAGACTTTGAAGACTTGAAGGAACATGCCTAGTAGACAGAAACTAGCTTCAAGTCTATACCCTAGAAAAATATAAAACAATACATAAACTGTTAATAATTAATAAAATTATAATTAACCACGGAAATACATTGGATTTACAAATCTAGACACTCATACACATATTTAAACAGTAGCGTGATGTGCTGCAAGAAGGCAAATGTCATTTTTATAGGAGCATGACAGCTTATAAATGGGGAAGGAATCAAGGAATTAGAACACTGATTAAGCTTGCTCTCCTCTTTCAGACAACTGGTTTACATCAGTGATACCAGTAGCCATTATGCTATATTTGAATAAGAAAACTATTGTCCTCCAAGGAATAGTCTTGACAATTATCATGTCTGTAAATTTACCTTGGATAGATAATTTTTGAGCTCAGTTACCATGGCTATATTTAATTACTGATCCTACTTATTCAATCATCAATAGCTATTTTAGATGAGATAATGGATGCAAACGTTTTATATGATACTTGACAAATATAACCTATTATTTATAAGAACCACATGTATCAGGTTAAGAAAGTTTATGTGAAGACTTAGTGCATAAATAAAAGCTTCACGATGGTGTGAGAACCGAGAAAAAAGAGTAACTATCAGTATTTTGCGCCTTTATTCTTTCTCTCCCTCTCACCTTGATTCTTTCATTTCTTAATTTCCTGATTCACATTAATAGGTAACACTGAGCCATGCAGCATTTTGCAATGCATGCTATTAGAAAAAATTGATCCAAGAACCTACACAAGGAGTTCTTTCCTTCTTTACTATGGCAATTTCTGCCTATGCATTGTGACATATATTACAGGGGAAGATTGTGCTGATCTCAGGCTTCCCACAAAGGCAAGGTGGCAGTCTGCAAATCACCAGTCTCTCGTAGCCGCCCAGAAGGTCCTGGTTACCAGCAATGATAGATGAACTACTTCAAACCTCCCATGTTCTTTTTGGAATCAAGCATTTCTATTCTCCCTTTCTTATCAGTGTTTGTTTCTGGTAAGGAAGTGCAGTGGCAAGAAGTTTCTTTTCTCAGTGTAGCATAGTTAGATTTAACTTTTATTTTTTAATTTGTATATATAAATGTACATGTACATCAAAGATGCATATTGTCGGGGTACATGTGATAATTTACTATGTCCACATAAGCACATAAAGGTAATTGATATATCTATGTAAATATTTATATTTTCCTTATGCTGGGGACATTCGGACTATTCTCTCCAAGATATTTTGAAATGTCCAGTAGATTAAAGTTAACTCTAGTCACCTTGACTTGTTATTTTCTTCCCCATGCAATTGCTTTATTTCTGACACTTGTTTATGGTGTGGAAAGATACATTGTCACTTCGACATCAATACTAGGAATTTTTAGGATCAACAAAGTACCAACAGCTAGAATACGCAATTGGGGGAAAAAATGTCTTTGTTGTGCTTTACTATTTCAGTAATAAGAGTGAGAATGAAATAATTGAGTTCAATCTGTTCCCCTCCAGTGGTATGATATAAAATTGTGTTTCAGGGGAACACATTACCACCATACACACTGAGTTGTTGAAAATTAATCTTCTTATTGCTGGGACTATTTGCAATGAACAAAGAATCCTTAAACTCTGATATGCTATTTGAAAATTTAGCTTGAAGTTATCAAAACTGATCTATACAGGAGCTCTTATGAAAGACAAATCAAGGAGATTTGCATGCCAACTGTGTAGACTTTGATTGGCTTAGAAAATCAGTGAGCGTTCTCTGCCTCAGCTGCTCTTTCCACATGTACTCTTGAAAGATTAATCATTTAAAAACCACTTCTTTTATCGCATCCTTGTAATTCAAACCCTTCAGTTGGCCATTCTTGTCTTCCCACTTGATGCTGAAGTAACCTGCTTGTTGCCCAGCCTGAGCTATCAAAATCCATCAGGGGAGAACACGGTCTCCCTGTTCCTTCAACTCTCATTAAGCTAGTCACCTCTCTGTTACAGTGATGTGTCAACTCGGCTCCTATTTATAAAGTCTGGTGTGCCTCTAACAGAAAGCAACTTATGACATGCCAAATACTATGCTTTAGGAATTTTAATTCCTATAACTGCTCCACAAGATAGATGCTATTATTCCTGCATGCTCAGATGGGAAAACAGAGCTAGCACTCGGCAGGGCCGGGGTTTAAATCCAGCTGACACTCTTGCACACACAGGAGCTGGTCTACACCCCTGCAATATTTCTCTATAAAGGCAATCTGAAGAGAACAAAGAGGCTGGGTTTGGAATAAAAGCTCTGCTTATGCCATTTAGGAGCGCGTGATCTAGGACAAGAAGTTTCTTTATAAAACTAAGGCTATTGTCTGTAAAGGAAATGGCAAGTGCTTCCTGTCTACCTTAAGGCATAACGTGATAATCAAATGAAATAATCTATGTGAAAGTGCTTTATAAAGTTTAACAACCGTGTGGTTCAAAATTCCCTTGTCATTAATATTATTTGTATAATTAGCATTATTACTTTTTATGCCTCTGACAAAATGACTTTGCTGAGAATCCATAACATGTTTTCATGTTGTTGTTATTGCATTTTTTATTAATCTCCCTCTTACAACACATAATGCATTGATTCATTTAGCATTATGCTTTTTAACCTGCTGACCACCAGATTTTACTATGAATAAAAACAATCCCAGGCTTTGGGTCTGAGAACTGAGGAGGCTGGAGGAAATGGACATCTGATAGGTGAGGAAATAGGGCACAGCCAAAGTGCAAAACAGCCTTTATTCCTCAGAAGAGAGAGGAGCTCTGAGCAGACAGGACTCTGTCTTCTGATTGATGGGGCAAGAGACTGGGAAGACAGAAGTCCAACCAGATCAAACTTACACAGTTTCAGCTTTTATCTGAGAGAAATGTATGTTTAAGGAAAGCATTTAAGTAGGCACTGATGGCTACCAGTTTTCCCCTTAAACAAATGAGTGCATAATACTTCTCTAAAACCCCTGGCCTTCATCTTTAAAGTGGGGATGTTACTACCTCCTTTTCAGGGTTTCTCTAAGGCTTAGAGTTAATGCAGCTAGTTCAGGTGCCAGTGTACACTGCACAGCATGCACTCACTATGTCCTGGCCACTAATGATCAGGTAGCATAATACTGTTAATAGACTTGGAGAAAATCTAGAATAAAATGTTTGCATAACTCCAGCTATTTTTGTTATTCTAAAAATTGTACACATACCTTAGGTTCTAGGAAGGTGAATAAATGTAATTTCTTTTCACCTGTCTGCTCAGTACAACCAGATGTGGTGACATTATACATAAAACAAATATGTGAAAATATATGAAGTTCTAAAAGGTGAAGAACAAAAGTCAGATCAGCCTTCAGCTTTAAGGCCCAAGAAACAGCACATCAGTATCCCAGACTTGAAGCTGAAAAGGTCAGGGACCCAAAAACACTGATGGGGGAAGACAAAAAAAGCCCCAACAAAAGTCGGTTCTCTCTGGTCAGGAGTTAAGTAAAGGGACATCTCACCAAGACACAAACACTCTCACACAGTGACGACTCTACTCTGCACAAACAGTGCTGACAGAAACGGTGGCCTCCCCGCGCCTGTCCCAGAAAATGCTGAGTAGGGAGCCGAGGAACAAGTACCCTAAAATCTCACGTGCCATCTCCTGGGTGGGGTAAAAGAGGATCAAGGGATCTCAGATTTCCTTCCCTTCCGGTGATAACAGCCACCTTCCATGGTATCAGTGGCAAACATGGGGACACGGAATTCCATCATCACATAGAAGTAGCAAAGCACCCCTCACCCTACCGATGGGTTGATATCGAAGGAGGGGTAGTGGGGAGTCAGGACTTTGACCACCACCCAGTGGTGAAGAGGCTACAGGAACCCAGGGTGGATGAACAGAGGCCATTTCAGGAGCAACAAAGAGGCACTCCTGACCTGCAGGCCCTGATAATATCTGTCACAGCCTAGTGGAGAAAAGCTATATTTCCAACCTTTATGCAACATTAAAAAGGACCTTTTCCCCATGTTGGTGTCCTTGGAGGCCAATTGGAAAACCTGGACATCTACTCCAGTCTGGCAGCACCCACCACTTTCCCTGCTGAGGGGATACCAGCGAAAGCAGCCAAACAGAAGGCTTAAACTTGATATAGAGTCTCCTGACATAGCACTTAAAATGGCCCAATTCAATCAAAAAATCCCTTGGCACATCAAGAACCAGGAAAATCTTAGGGCTTAAGAATCCATTTTGTTCCTGGAATTTTGGTTATTAAAGGATTACATCACATTAACTCTCTGCCACCGGGGAGTGGTCGCTGGTGACTACTAACATCCCAGGTGACAGCTGATAGGTGTGTTTTGCAAGTATCCTAACATTCTACCTGAACTATACACAGGGTGTGAGTTTGAGAAGATAGAGAAACTGTAAGTCTCTGAGATCTAGAGTTCACCAAGAGAGAAAGGGGCACAATTAGCACAGATCTGAACAGAGGAGAGCAGGAGAAAGTACAGGTGAGCAATGCGTCACATCAGGAGAGCCCCTGGCCTCAGGGATATTGAGCTGGACTGGTCCATCTTGTATGCACGATGTCTTATGTTACAAGAGGCCATAACAGTAAGTTATTTGGGGTGACATGAAGGGGCCCAAACTGTCAATTATGTGTAATCTATAGGTTGAGATTTAACAATCAGGTATTCAGTAATAGAGGGGAGAATATAGAGCTGGGGGATGAGGTGGGTGCTCCAAGGATGGTGGGTGAATTTATTTCACATTTTGCATTACACACCTTCACATAGTACGGAACCATGGTGGCTGTAGGTATAAGCCATACAGACACATTGCCGCCCCCGTGAAGACTCCATCTAGTTAAGGTAAAGACTCTCAAACAGAACAGAAAGGCAGTCAGATAGAAACTCCTGAGCACTCATTTGAGTCAATTGAATTACATGTGTTCATTGAACTGGACGTCAGATTTCCCGTGACCTCTTAGATCTCCCTACAAAGAAAAATCTGGAAGGGATCTAAGTAGCATTGGGTGAACAGATTACTGTAAGTGGCCTCACCAGTCAAAGGGAGAAGACAGGTCAGAGCGAGACTTGGGGAACACGATATTGTCACCTTTCCTACACAACACTCTCTGTGCTTACTCCTGTGTTGCCCATGTTGAGCCCCATGTAGACTTGCAAGTTGATGCTGGGGTCCATACTGGGGTGAGGATATAGTGGAAGAAATGGAGTTACCTAACTTAGAGGGTTTTGGTAGCCTAACAGTTCTATAAAAGTTTGCAAATAAATTATTCCGACATAAAGCAGCAGTTGGCATTTGTATCAAGATTACATTTGTATTTTCTGGCAAGTCCAGGTAGAAAATTGTGTAAAATGTAAGACTTCATTGAGTAGCGAGATGCTCTATCTGAACTGAGATTTTGCGGGTCAATGATCAACCCAGACCCATAAAGTATGTGGTAGTAATGGGAAAGGCTGTTGTTTCTTTTAACAGATCAGAAAACAGCTGGTTGATTTTTCCTTGAAGAAAAAAGAAATTTGTACTAAAAAGTAAAATATCAACATCCCAGCACAACTGGAAATACTGAGTGTATTATTCTTATCAATCAAATGTCAAAACCACGTCCGTTGACTTTCTGGATCATTGATATAATGAGAGTGCAGAGGGAGTCTGTCTCTCTGAGGGACATTCTGAATCTCTGCAGGGTCTGTTTGTGTAGATGAACTTGGGGTGAGCATGGTGCATTTGGGAAGAATGGTCATCAGAATCTCAGTTAATAGAATGAGTTTTATGTGTGTATATATTATATATATTTAATTTTTTTCTTGTTTTCACAGCAGTGAGTCAATTCCCTCTCTTATTTCCCTATTTGCACCTCTCACCCCATTCTCTGTGTTTCTCTTTATTATACGGTACCGTTTATATGACCCCTTGGGCTATGTTCAGAGAGGGGTGACGAATGAGCTTAGTGGTGGTGAAGATAACCGCAGTGGTAATGGGAGCTTTGGTAGCAACAACTGTAACAAAATGGTCACCATGATCAACAGAACAGAAAAGGCTTTAGATCAAAACTCAGTATTTCTCATGTCTAGTCCTTGATTAGCCACTAGTTTCTATGTGATCTGGGATAAAAATAATTTTAAAAGTAATGTCTGCTTTCTTGGGAGAGGCCCCCAAACGTGAGTTGTGAAAACCCCAGGGCACTGCTGTTTCCCACTTGCTCTTTCCAGCCCACTGGGATGCCTCAGCCCTTCCTTCAGTAATCACTGAGAGAGCCCAACACTCAGTAGAAAAATTGAACATGATGTCTCTGTCACCTCCCTCTCTGGAAATGCTCCAAGCTTTCTCTTTGATCTTAATAAAAATGTCTCTTTGTTATACTGAAGAAAAAAAAGTGAACAGCATGATAGAAATAAAGTCCTTTGTAAGCATTCAGGTCCTCCAGCAAAATGAAAACTTCTTAAATGCAGGAGATTGTTTCAATTATTCCACACGTTTAGCCCCTCCTACACGTCCTGGCACATTGGTGGTGTTCCATAAACGCAGTGTCTAAGACAATTCCCATTCTTTATTCTGGTTCACACGACCCATCTGTGTGATGGAGATGTTGCACTTCTATCTCAGAAGACAGTATAGAAATGTTAAAAGCCTTAAGAAATAAAAAAGTAAATAAATTAATGGAGTTTATACAAATGGAAGTTTAGATATATCAACTATAGAGAGTGGCCTCGTAGTATAAAGCCTACCTGGAGTCCTAACATCCATGAAAAGCCTGGAGTGCGGGAGATGATCATCTCCCTCCACAGGGCACAGGTGTTAGTGAGAAAGTCCACAGATCTGCGGCGTCCAAGGGCACATGATACACCCTGAGCATACAGAAGTAAGCAGTAGATAATAATCTAAGGGCATTATTTTAGTGGGACTTAAAACTTTTAAATTATTAACAAACCAAGTCACATAAAACTACTTTCGTAATTGGCAAATATATTTCCACTGAAAAGATTTAAATAACATGTAGTTGTCTATCCTACCCACGGATGTGCCCCTTCCTAGATGTAACATTGCTTTATGGTTTCATAAGTAAATATTTAATTAACTAAAAGTACACACATTGCTACAGCAAAAAGATAACGGGGCTTTGAACACTAAGCAGGAGTATTTTACCTGAATCAGGAAGTTACGTTTGAGAGTTGGATGGAGTTAAGAGAAGGACCTTTACAAGCAGAGCAGATAATAACGCCAAGATCCGAAGGCATTCCTAAGAAAGAGACTAAGTGATGGTAGCAGAAAGGGAAAGTAGATAAGAGATGGAGAAGAGATTGAAAAGAAAAGAATAGTTCAGGTCCTGTAAGGATTTGATGCCGTAAATTAGTTCACCAGTTCCGAACACTTCGCACGACTTTGGTAAACCAGGGCCTGTGCATGGGAGGGGATAAAGGCATATGAGGAAGTATGATAAATCTGATCATATAATGGAGAGGCAGGAAGTCTGAGAATGTTTAATCCGAATAAGAAACAAAATTAGAAAATCATAATCTCTGGCTGAATCTGCACATCCCTAACTACCTAAGAAGCGAATGCATCTCCGCCTGTGTTTATGCACAACTTGGATTTATTTTTAGCATTTTTCCTAGTGTAACTTTTCCCATTTGTCTTTACTTTTTTGATTTCTTCATATCAACATAGGAAATAATTCATATTAGAAATACTACTATTATTTATGTTTTATGTGAGGCAAATCTTTATCACAGTCTATAATTTGTGTTTTGAACTTATTTTAAGGTATCATTAGCTGTGCGTTTTTTTAATGCAGAAGGATTTTTTTTATTAAAATCTTTTCCTTTATGACTTTTGAGTGACCCATCTTATATTGGAAAGCCTGCCTCATGTACATTTCTAAGTTTTCTTTCATTATCTTTTCTCTCGTTGTTTACATCAAGCTCATGACTACGGGTGTAATGGGGAGGCTGCTCCTCTGCCACTGACCCCGGAGTTCCCACGCTACCCCAAGGAAGTAACAGCTGCTCTTGTCTCTGAATAGCAGCCTAACCTTCGTTTCAGAGGCAAACTTCAGTCTCGGCCAGTCTTGTCCAACTGCTGTGTTGTTATAGGAAGGCTTTTAGAAAAATGCTGAGAAAGTGTCTACAGAATATCCACGTTTTATTCTTTGAATAAGCTAATCGTGCACTAATCTGTGTCAACATGTGATCAATGGCACTGAATATAGATGCCTTTCATTTAAAGTGTGTGCCTATGTGTAGTTTTATTTTATTTTTAATTATAATTGGGGACATTTGAACTGTTTCTACCGTGTGTAACTCATATATAATGAATTGGCTTAAGCAGAAAATAAGTGAAAGAAACACCAAAATGGTTTATCGATTATTCCTTTAATTTGTCATAAATAGTGTCAATTCTATGAATTTTACAACATTATACTCCATTGTTGGAGATATATCTCTTCCCTGAAAATTATTTTTCCTTCTCTGAGTAGTTTCTTAGACCCATGTCTGGAATTTTAAAACAACACTGAACTATTGCATTCTTTTTGTGGCGGTACAATAGTGCACTTATTTATTTATTTATTTTAGATAAAGTCTCACTTTCCTTGCCCCTCATAGTGTGCTGTGGCATCACAGCTCACAGCAACCTCAAACTCTTGGGCTCAAGTGATCCTCTTGCCTCAGCTTCCCAAGTAGCTGGAACTACAGGTACTCACCACAACGCCTGGCTATGTTTTAGAAACAGGGTCTCACTCTTTCTCAAGCTGGTCTTGAACTCACAAGCTCAGTCAATTCACCTACCTTGGCCTCCCAGAATGCAGGGATTATAGGCATGAGCCACTGCCTAATATGACAGTTTTTAATATTAGGCCACTGCCTAATATGACAGTTCATAATATTAGGCCACTGCCTAATATGACAACTTAGTGGAGCAGCAGCGTCATAGAAGGACAGATCAAGGCTGACAAACCCTCTTGTGTATGTATTTATTTATTTACTTATGTATTTGTTTTTATGATAAAGACACATATCATGAGATCTACCTTTTAAACAATTTTTTTAAATTTCTAGTATATGCATCATAATTGCACATGTTAACGGAGTACAAATTTGATATTTCCATGCATGTTGTGTGATGATCAAATCAGAGTAGTCACCATACTCATCACCTCTCGCATTTGTCATTTCTCTGTGGTGAGAACATTCAAAAGCCTTCTCCTGGCCACTGTGCAATGTACAATAACTTGGAGTTAAAGCTAAAGACCTGGAGTGAGGTGGTATCTCAGTGTGCTTTTGATTTTCATTTTCCTGATAATTAGTGAAGTTGGACATTTTCCATTTACCTGTTAGCCATTTGTATGTCTTCTTTTGACAGATGTCTGCTGGGCCATTTTTCCTGTGTCATAATCATTTTTTGCTGGTGAGTTCTGTAATTTCCTTATACATAGTGGGCATTCGCCCTAGGTCAGATGTATAGTTCCATACTTTCCTTATATATTCACCCTTGGTCAGATGTACAGTTCTCAGATGTCTTATCTCATTGTATAGGTGTCTCTTCACTCTGTTGTTTCCTTTGCTATACAGAAACTTTTGAGTGGGATGTAATCCCATTTGTCCCTTTTTGGTTTTGTCATCTGTGGTTTTGAGGTTTTATTTAAAACACCCTTCCCCAGCCTAGTATTACAAAGCTTTTCTCCTCCTTTTTTCCCCCCAGTAAATCCATAGTTGGGGCTTTACATTTTAGTCATTAACACACTTGGAGTTGAACATCAGACATGATGAGAGGTAGGGGTCCAGTCTTACGCTTCTGCATATGGAGGTTCAGTTTCCCCAGCACCATTCATTGAAGAGACCGTCTCTTCCCCAAGTGGTGTTGACACCTTTGTCGTGTACAGTACAATAAGGCATTGTAAACCTGTAAGTGCGATGTTATACAGCAGATCGCTGGAACTTTTTCATTTACTTCACTGTAACTTTATACCCTTGAGCAGCATCTCCCAGCCCCTTTTAGCCCCTCCCCCAGTCTCCTGTTAGCCCCTGAGAACCACATTTCTATTTTCTGCTTCCATCATAGACGCCTCATATATGTGGGATCATGCGATCTTTGTCCTTTCGTGACTGGCTTATTACACTTATGATAAAGCACATAATTTTCATCCTTAGGAAGAGTTTCTGGAGGATTTAAAATTAATGGCATGCTATGTAATTGCTGCTAAAAAAACAGAGGAGAAGATAAGCCCAATAATCACTGTCCTCTCTCCCAGGCACAGAAGGACATGGCATTTCTTTGCTCTCTGTGGTCTGTGAGTTCAGCTAATAAGAAAAAGAATAAACATACCAATAACAATTTTTACCTTCTGAGCATGAATTTTGTCACCTGAAAAACATGAAAGATATGAAAACATCTCAACCTACCCTTTGGAGTATGGCCTCATGATGGTATCCCAGAGTAGAGAAGGGAGTAAGTCTGTGCACCTCAGGTTAGATCCTCCATCCCTCCTTCTGTCCCTTGGCTATAAAAGCAAACTCGGCAGCAACCAGAAAATATGAAACTGCCATTTTCACATGAATGCTTTATTGCTTCATAAAATTATAAAGCTTCCACTTCTCTATCCTTGTATTTATTACCGTCTACCTACACAGGCAACCAGGGATTGTAGCTCCATATAAACACAAATTGACAATGAAGCAGGAAGTGTCTATTCTGGTCTGTATTTCCTTGCCCACCTGCAAGTTCACCTGTAGCCTTGATAGTCACAAGCAAGAAAACCTATCTCTAATTATTTGCATGAGGACTTGCTCTGGCCACAAAAGCATGGTCTGCCCTACAAATTCAATCCAAAAATACAGTGAGCTAATGCTGCTGAGTTCTTTGTTTAAGAGCTGAGGAGATAACAGTCAATGGAAGTGTGTCAGCCTCTGTTGGTTTGATCCAAAGTTCTAATGTTTTGGAAAGAGACCCTCTTGGCTTTGTGCTGTTCAGAGAAGTCAGTCTCCCATCCACACAGTCTTCATTAGCTTTCCCCTTAACCTGTTTCACTTTCCACTTTCCTACTGTCCCTTTGGAATCATCTCCCAAATAAAATACTTGCTTCTAAGTTATCATATTAGATTCTGCTCTAAGATAGACAGATAGAAAGTGATGAGAGAGAGTGGGAGAGAGTGCGATAGCAAGGACAGGGGCAGGCACAAGAGAGAACTGTCTGTGAGATGGCAAGAGGGGAAGGTTCCTACAACATGGCTCCCCTAGGTAAGGTTCCAAGGGTGGAATTTAAGGGAAGGTGAGCAATACTACTAGCTTGCTAAGAAATTCCATTGTTGATATATTTGGGCTCAGAATATAATTTGCATGGACACAAAATCACCCGTACTTGAACTCAATATTCTGAATTACATGATAAACAATCTAAGTATTATCAGATTAGAGACCTAGAAGGGGGCCTGTCTCAGAGTAAATTATAATTTGAGTCAAAGGGCACATGAATAAATAAATGAAAAATAGAAAGAGATGGATCTTTTGCTCGAAACAAATGTTTATTTGGTACTAAGTTTCTTAGAGGGGTGGTGTGTAATATCGCACATTGGGATTGATAAATATACACATTTTCATCAGTGACAGGTGTCTGTATATACATATACACACCTTCTGCAGAAAGTCCATCTATTCATATTAATACATTGAACAAAAAGACATTAAAAGTCAGGAAATGGCTCGGCGCCTATAGCTCAACCGGCTAAGGCGCCAGCCACGTACACCTAAGGTGGTGGGTTCAAATCCCCAGCCCGGACCCGCCAAACAACAATGATGGCTGCAACCAAAAAATAGCCGGGCGTTGTGGCGGGCGCCTG